>VZRO01008200.1:329051-381426 GCA_013397915.1 Daphoenositta chrysoptera
CCCCCCAAAACAACCACCAACAGAAAAGCCCTCTAAACCACTTTTGTGACCCTCTTGCACTCCTGGTTCTCCAGAGAGAGAACTGCAAACTAAACAAATCCATGAAGGCTGCAGCACACATTGGTTTCAACTTGTTTTGAAGTCTCACCTGCTTTTCTACCGTATAAAAAAGCACCCTTTATTGCTTAAGCCAACTGAACAGTAGTTTGCTTTCACACAAGCTCAGATACCTTACAACAATTACAATAATAATTCAAGTCTTAATTTTAGGAGTTAATTTTTCAGTCTTATTGCTTGGGGGAGGAAAAATGGGCAAAAGAAACCTCCAAAACATAGATAATATTAGTAACAAAGATATTTGGATTCACATTTCTCTGAGATTGGCAAAAGTGTATGTGAGGCAGTAACCTAATCTTACTCTTGCTGATTTAATGCCATTGCTCAGCCTTGTTTTCTTCATCTTGCAGAGCAAGATGGTATGGGAGGAGATGCAGATTTTTGTCTCAAAGCTGCCACTGTGGACTTTAGCCCAGAAAGAAGTTCTAGAGGGGAGACAGAGAAGATACATCCCACATGACATAACCCAACACCATGCAAAATGAAACCTTACTTCAGAGAGAAAAATACAGATAGGAAGATGACTTGTTTAGCTCATCTGGTTTGTTTTCAGAGCAGAGTTTTCTTTAATCCCTGTCCATTTTACTAATTATTCCAAAGTGTATGTCTGTGCTCAGTGTTGCTAATCAGAGTGTGGAGAAACAATACCCTCTCTGCACTTAGAGCCAAATTTAGAGGTCTGCTGTCCAGTTCATAAAGTTCTATGAATAAGCTTAATTAAGCCTTGGAGAATATCCAGGCTTCAGGACGTAATTCCCACACAGAGCCTCTGAAGCAAGATTTCAGCATCATTCCTCCAGGAGACAAAGGGATTCAAGTGATATGGCATCATATTGTTTTCCCCTTTAACCTGAGACAGCTTAAAATGGAACATTGTTATTGAGCAGGAACCAGCTCTTCCTCTATGTATTTTGTGTGTTGAACTGATGCCTTGAAGTGGCTACCTGAAAACAGAGGCTAGACAAGAATAAGAGAATAAAAGTAGGTATTTATTTGAAGGGTTTTCAAAGGCACACCTTGGGAGCCAAAAGCCTCCGAGGGGCTCCACCCAAGATGGACGCTGGGTCATGGGTTCTTCACACTTTTATAAGTTTGGTCCATTTGTATATCAGGGTTAATTCTCTAATTATCATTTCAGTTAATGATGTAATTACCCCAAGTTTGCTCCGCTTCTCAAAGGCTTTTAGTTTACACATTTTGGGGCCTGGGACAACAAGATGTCCTTGAAGTGCAAACCTAGAGAAGTTTGTTATGTCTGACCAGCATGAGAGAACAGCAGCTAACAGGCCACACGAAACTTCAGAGTTACACACTAGGCAGTGCAGGATTTGAAAAACATAAAAGTTAAAACCTAAGGCATCAATGTCCTGGAATTTATCCAGATCCAACATAAGAAAGTATCCAGAAGTAAAACTAGGAAAAGAGTATATGAGCATCCCCAGGCTAAAATGAATAGCACCTTACCCTTGTTTTTTAAAAATTCATCCCATGTACCACCAAACTGCTGGAAAAACTCTTTCTTCCCAAGCCTTCACTTCTCCCTATCTCATCACAGGTTCCCATTCAAGGCCAGTGACTCAACACCTCAACAGGGAAAACAGTCCACGCTGAAATTTATACCCAACAGGATGGGAGAATGTTAAGCTCATTTCAAGGAGGAAGGAAGGAAAAGCCATTAGCAATCAGAAAGGAAGCACATTTCAAAAAGGCTCTTTTGTCTTTAGAAAAGGGAAAGCAAGCTGAGAAAAGTTCTCCCCACTACACAGTTGTGCTTACATGGGCTTCTTGCTTGGAAAAATCTTTGATTTTGGCAAAAATTACACCAAAGAAGAAAAAACCTAAACTGCTTAAGAAAAGAAACCTTCTAAATAACAATAACAAAGAACTGTTCTGGAAAATATTTAAATATTTGCACCTTCCAAGTAAATAGGAGGAGTTGAGGCCTGTAGGTGCCAGATAAATAACACACTGAGCCATTTTTCACAGGAGCAGTGACTGACTGTCAGACTGGCTCTGGGTGAGTGGCTGGGCACACACCAGGGACACGGTGCTGCACCTTTTCTTCTTTTCTGTCTCACGAAGAACATAAGAAACACCACTCCAGCATATCCCAGAGGTTCCTCTGGTTGCCTCTGTGAGCCCACCAAGGTACAAGAACTCTTTATCACGCAACTGTCCACTCCAAAATGGAGAATTCAGCAGGGACACAGAGCAAGGAGGTGCTGCTGGAAAGGAGGTAAGGGTGAGCTCCCCAGGACAGGGCCTGCAGCACACTCCAGAGATGTAAGACTTGGAAACATAAATAAGTCTTTGATGCACGTTTATTCTTCTACTACAGTGAGCAAATCCTGGAAACAGGCAAGCATACAGCGCTGGGAGAAACGCCAGGCAGGTTCCCCCCCAAAATGGCATTTCCCTGAGCTGGAGGAGCTGTGGGACCATCCATCCACTGGCATGGAGCAGAGCCCTGTGCAGAACAGCAGTGCTGTCCTGACGTCCATGCTTGCAGCACATGCCTGGGTAGTTTTTCCAGAGAAGTTGCAGCTCCTCCTGCAGCTGTGCCCGTCCATCTGTTTCCTGCTTTTGATGAAAACTCTGCAGCTTGGCTAGACTGGATTTGAGCCTTAACAGGGACTGCTTTACTTTCCTCCAACCCTCTCCAGTGGAAATTAGATGCGTAAGCACAGCTATCTCTCAAGATCACAGAAAACAAAGTATTATGGGTTATCGTATTAGCTCCCTTCCATCTGACAACTCCAAGAATAGCAACATTATGTACCTGTCACTGCTTGTCCCCATTGAACAAAGCCACAGTACTCCATGCTTTCATTGACAAGTGTAGGCCAAGAAGAACAAGTCCAAAGCACCCCCGACCCAGGCAGTCCCAAACCATCCAAGGGTGGGTGGCACCAGCTCCAGCCCAGAGCACCTCTGAGTGCACTGCAGACACGGCTTGGCCATGGTTTGTGCCACCACACATAATGTGCTCTTCAGAAAAGGGCCAAACAATAGAAGATTTGTGAGATAATGTACTGGAGCAAAGCTGAGTACTTAACATTTTGAAAAATACAAGGGCCTGACGGGGCTGAGCAGAGGCTCACACTGAACAAAACCTTTCAGAGGCAGACTGGAGCTGCCCACATGGTAGCAGCTACCGGCCTCCGACAAGCACGAACTGAGGATCGATTGTGTAACACAGATCAGAGGCTTTCACCACAAGTCTGGCAAATTGAAAAGCTCTCTCAAGTTTTCAACAGTGGGGCTGTTAGCAGGAAGCACAGTTCATATGACCCTCACAGCCTTCCCAGGAAGAAAAGCCGCAGCCTAGAAATGCAATGGAGAATTGGGATCACCATTGCTGTGACAGCAAAACAGATCCTTGTAACATCTGCTGCCCTTTGCTTTATTGGAGGAGGCTTTTCCTCTGCCTATTTAAACTCTCGGCTTTAGCTGAATACAGAAGGTGTTCTTATTTAGCTTTATTACAACAATTATTTAGACTAAGAGCCCATTATTCTTCATTTATGCCCAAAACATAATATTGCTTGAGCCCAGGAAGGCCAATTCCCTTCCCAGGCCTGTTCTGAGGAGCTGTGATGTGGGACTGCTGCCCAGGACCTGCTGGTGACAAAGGAACCACAGGCTCACCTGAGCAGACTGTCCCTCCCAACCTGGGGACCAGCACAGCTTCTCCATGGAGACACCTGGGGCTGGATCTCCTGACCCCTCCACACGAGGAGCCAAATGCTGGCAGACCCAGCCCTGGCACGAGCTGTGCTGCCCGGGCACTCTCTGCACCATGCTCTGTGATCCTTGCCTGGCACTGTGCAAAGAAGACACCACTGCTGATTTAAGTGCAGTTGTAGGAATCAGGGACAGTAGTTTGGCCACGCATCTCATCTGGCTTGTTCCAACACTCCTTTTCAGGCAACTGCTACTGGCTACAGTCACAGACAGGATATAGGGCTAGGTGGACCCAGCACAGCTGAAGTCATAGTTGCAGAAGAGCACTGTAAGAGGAAATACACATCAACACAGATTAAGTTTTTAGGTGTCATACTGGGAATAATTTGGCCTGCAGAACTTTGGCAACAAGGGTAGAGTCGCATGCTGTGACTTCCAGATCTGCATGCCTGACAGAGCTCCTCAGTTGAATAGCAATTCTCATCAAGAGCCTTTCTGGTCATTCACTGTGAAATATTCTGTTCAGAGGAAAAACTATTTTCAAGTTAAAGCAGGGGTTTTTAATTTTAAATTGTTTTTAAACCTATTGCTTTTTGGCCCAAGGCCAGTAGACAAAATTCCATTTATGTTTAAAGATCAGATTACCTCCTCAGCATTCACACATCCATCTGTTTAAAAGATGCACTTTTCATTTATACCTTCTTAGGAAAAAAACCCCAAACAAACTCCAAGCCTTTTAACTTCTTCAAAGCCTTTCAATGACTGTAACTAAAATTAACAGCACCCACTTGTGCATAACTTAATTTCATTGCTATTTGTCATATAAGCCTCCATTCTGTGACTACAGTAACTGAGATGACAGTAGGAAGTAAGGAATTGGACAGAAACCTGTAGAAATATGAACAAGCCTGTAGAAATATGAATAAACCTGGGGTGGGTTTGGGCCATGTGACTGTGAATGGATGGGAGATGGAGCTCCTGCCTGCAGCCGCTGTGTGCCAACACCCTGCACACTTCCCACAGCTCCCCTTCTGCCATGGCTTAACACCACACCACAGGCTGTAAAACCCAAACTATGGAAAAAGGAACAGGCCAACACACTCCTGCACAACTAACAATCATTTTTAACCAACACGACCTTGGATGGATGATACAATCAGTGAGTTTTAAGATTTGGGTTTGTTTTTAGGGTTTTGTTTTTTTTTTTTTTTAGTAAAAGCTTGTCATGTACCTCAGAGACAGATATGTAATGCAAATTCATGTCATAGATCACAAAAAATGTTTGGATAGTTCTCTATTCAGGTGTACTCACAAACAAGAGCAATAAATCAGTATCTCTTCACATAATCCTTCACCTTTGCAGTTATCTCAAGGTAGTTGAACCTGCAGAAATTTAAACTTTAGTATCTGCTGCTACATTAAGCAAGCGGGAACCATGTCTGAAATGGAAATGTTGATTTCCAAAGCCATTCATGCTTGGCCCAGATTTTGGCAGTTTAAATGCTGGCCCAAATGTCCCCCTGCTGCCCCTGTTTCGGCCCTGGCACAGCCCCACAGAGCAGAACAGCCCTGAGCAAATACCTGAGAGCTACAGCTCTTCCCAGAGCTACTGCCATTCCCCCTTACCCAGTCAGATTAAAAGATAATAACACTATATAAAGGAAAATATTTACTTAATGCTGTAATCTTCTCAACAGTGATTGTTCTGGAAGGAGCAGTGATAGCAATGCCCGATCACTGCGAGCAAATGCCTGTTTTGCAGAGCAGCCTGGGAAGCCACACCTGCAGCTCTGGGCACACCTGCCAGCAGCTGCAGATGCTCAGTCACCTCCTCAGCACAGCAAAGAGCCCAGCAGCCTCGTCTGTGCTGCCACTGATTTCAGTTCCAAAGTTACAGATGTGCCTACTCAAAAGCACCCTTTACAGGCAGCTCCTCAGAATATTAAAGCCCCTTTACACCTTCTGAATAATTCTAGCCGCCTGTACAGCAGGGATGTTATTTGTTATCCCATCCTCAGGGATTGCAGTTGAATTACTTTGCTGTATATTATCCTCTACCCAAATATTCAAAAATCACGCTGACTGCTTGTCTGTGCAGGAAGTAAGAGTTTGAGCTGTATCAAAGGGGAGGAAAAATCCAAGCTGTGTCTGCAGTGAACCTCCTCTAACATCCCTCCCCCCACCTCGTACTGTGCAATTTCAATGTCAGCACTACTGTAGTTCAGCCAGACTGCCAAAGCCTACTTAAAAACTGAGCAACGGAGATTAGAGATGGAGTGGCTCAAAAACGAAGTTAAGCAAAACCTTTATGCATTTATCATAAAATGATAGGCTTCATAGTCCATGAGGATATTACTTGGAAAACAATCTGCAACTGTGATGAATTTCCTTAAGCTTCTGCAAGCACAGGTCTGTACAAAATGGGATTAATTCAAAACCTTATCAGCAAAAATTCATATGGCCCAGTTCATGGATCCTGCTTTACAGGGTTAAAATTCAAGCTATCTGGTATACTATGGAGGAAAACCTTGTTTTTATAACCACACTTATGATTCTCAGAGCACAATTCTGCCCTTTAGCAGGTTTGCTATTTCATTGTTAATAATGAAACCCTAAAGGAAAAGCTCAAAGGAACTAAAAGGAAGAAGAAGAAATCTCAAACTGTTTTTTGTATTTAAGTCTTCTGCTGACATTCCCATTTCCCCAAAATAAATATTTATTACACTCCTTAAGCAAAATAAGATTTAATCCATGGTTCAGTTTTGAGATACTAAACATACTATGGGTTTTAGTTCCAGCCTTGTTTTCTAGAGGTATAAGCTGTAGGTGAAAACACCCTGAACAAGTGTTTCTTTTGCTGCTGATGTAGAAAATAAAAGCTTGGGGATCCTGGGGGACTTTTTCAAGTGCAGTGAACCACATGCCTGTCTCTACAGCGATATGCCAGAACGGCCTCTCCCATCACTCAGAGAGGCAGATCCATGAAGCAGCAGCATGTGCTCATGGGCCATCAAATGGATTAATCCTGCTGTGAGCAGATGGCTCTCCCTCACCTTACAGCACGGAGGCTGTGATAAAGACATCAGTCATGGATAATTCAAGTTATCAGAAGCTCCATCAGAAGCACGTAAAGGGTGGTGACTGCACACCAGCTGGCTTCAGGAAGTGGGTTTTGACTTGAGTTTGCACTATTTTGATTTCAAACCAGCCTTTTCCAATTCTGCAGAAGGCTAGCAAGATTAGTAAAGGCGGATTAAGATTAGTAAGGATGGATTTATGCAAAACTAAAATAGACTTGATTTTAAACTCCACGACATTCTTCCCAGAGTGTAACAGATTCTTCTTTTGAAATTCCAGTACAGTGATATAAATTTGCAAACAGGGAAGCCCTTGAATATTCTGAAGCTTCCTCAATATTATCTTTCAAGCAGAAAAGTTATCAAATCAATTCTACTTCTCCTCCCAAACCCTCAGTGTGTGATGTTAACAGTGACATCCTCTTCCCAAGATACTGGGTCCTGGGAAGCTGCTGCAACAGCCACCAAACTTGAGAATCTAAAGGAAGAGATTAGGCTGAAATCTTCAGTAGCCCCAGTTTAACTTTCAGCTACAAGGCCAGGCCAGTTTCTCCACTCAAGAAGTTCAAAGATTTAAGAAACGCATGTTAAGTTTAGCTAAACTGTGATGAGCATTCCTATCTGGGAACATTTATTAACAACATCTCTTTCCACTGAAGAAAACACAAGAAGAAACTAGACTTGTGAATCAAAGTATAAACAATGACATCAAGTACAAACACTGTAGTTCACAGAGATGCTGACCTTTGACAGGCACTTGGAACAAAGAAGCACAATTACAAGAGTCACCCATGTCTTGATGGAAGCCAGCAGCCTGTGATCTATTTGAAACACTTTCCTCACCCAACACTTAATATATCAGCTCCAAATTTTCCAGTCTGTTTGCAGTTTTTAACAGCTTTAACCAATACTCAGCCTGTAATGAGTTCATTTTTAAATGTAAATCTCACTGGATGCAATTCTCCACGGTTCCCAGAAGAAATGACTGCTAACTTCATGCCTTGGCCACTGGGGCTTTGTTTGTCCAAAACCATTGCTGGACTGGTTGAAAAGTCTGAAACTGAAAAATTTGCATAGGTTTCTATTAAAGGACAGGAATGCAACTAATGGCAATCTCAAGGGGTTTATGATACCAGTATTCAAACAAACCCGATTTCAGAATTTGAAATCAAACGTTTGGCTGGTAGAGTTGATTGAGTAGTTGAGACTTTCAAGGCACATGACTTATACCACATGATATTCCGACTACAAATTTGGCTCATGTGTCAATAAAGCACATGGTAAATGGATTATGGGTAGGCTAACTGACAGATCTCAAAGTAGCTGACAGCATAAAGTCACTGGGGAATGAAATTGCTTCAGTTTGGTTTTGCATTAATCAGAGTTAGCCAGATGCTCATTGAGATACATAAAAATGCTGAAGTCTAGATACAACCAATTCCTTGGAAGAAATGTTCTGCTAACACGTAGATTGGCAGAATGAAATAAAAAATAAAAGTATAAACAAGAAAGAAAAATGTGCACACATTCAGTGAAAACAGGCAAAGCCAGAGCTACACCTCTGGCAACACTGAGTACAGGCAACTGCTCCAGGAAAAAGGATGTCTTGAAGAACTTCAGCATCCTGGCAGGTGAGTGACTCAGGAGCAGCTTGCCACTGCCACAGCACAATGAATAAATGACTCACAGAGCCTTCAGCTTTCTGAAACAAGGGAACTGAAAGTCAGGATGTGATTCCGTGGCACTAATGACGTTTGACATTCAAATCTGAGTAGCCAATTTTTTTAATTTTTTATTGGAAAATTGAAGGTGGCAGAAAAGAAGCCACCAGGAAAAAAATCTGAGGGTTGAAACAAAAGGTTTTTATAGGAGATTTTAAACACTCTCTCTGTTGGGAAGGGACCATTATAAACAGCAAGAAGTATTCCTGAGGAGATGCTAAAGAACTCTTTACCCAGGAGGGAGGGCATAGCAGGGCTCGGTCCCAAAGCTGCTGCACAGTTCAAGCAAGACCAATTATAAATATGATGCCAATTATGGGTGAGGCCAACTAGTTACTGGAAGAAAACTGGAGAAGTGAAACAGCAAATCTTTCACTTGGTATCATTAGATCAAAACTATCAGCTTTTCAGAAAAATGTTCTTTAATCAACAAGGATATGGTAATGCCCATGGGTTAGAGATGGTGAAACAAGATAATTATTTGTTCTTTTTAGCTGTACCTTCTTTACATCTGTGCCAGATCCTACAGAGACTTTCAGGTATTCTTGTGGGCATGCAGACCTGTATCATTCTAGTAAAGGTTGGAGAGACGTAATCATTGAGGTACTTCAATATTAAATTTGACAGTGGAGAAAGAAAAGGAAGTCAATCAAAGCTATGATGAGATGGACAGAAACATTAAGTAATTAAATTAATATTGACATTTTCTAGCCAAAATTAGCACTTGGGAATTCTGAATCAATATTACAATCTCCCCTGAATGTTATAGAGGCAAAAAAGGTTTCAAAGCTAGTTTGGTATTATATATGCATTTACATAATCTTGCAGTCATTGCCTTAGACCCTTATCACACTGTACCTTTAAACACAAAGGTAAAGATCTATGTTTTCCAAATTTCACATGCATTTGGAAAGCTTCCTGTACCACAGCCTCTCAATTATGTATTGTATGCCTACAATTAGGTATTAAAACAAGTAAGAATAAAACAGGAAGGGAAGCAAAAGCCATGCAGAAAGAACCCCAGCAAAACTACCTGCACTCATTCAAAAACAACACTGCAAGGCAACTTTTATGTTTAGACTACTGGGCCTCAAATTTCCATTATGTGAAGTTTCAATTCATAATTCAGGAGCCAGTAGTCAGGTTTTGTTTGCAGCTAAGCTAATTCCTAGCTTTTTCTTGGATTAGATCCAAACTCCAAAAGGGCAAGGCGGCCATCTCTAAGAAGGCAAAAAGACATTTAATCTATTCAGGAGCTTTCAAGACCTGTCAATATTAAAGAGCATCACATATTCCTTGTCCAAGGTTCATCCAACATGATCCCCTCAGGAGTAATGGAAAAGTTTAAGACCCAAACCTACTAAACTGGAATATTTGCAAAGAAAAAAAATTAAAAGTTTAATTGAGAGATTATTTCACTCATATCTGCCCTGGATATTCAGATACAAAACACTGCTTCCCCTTATTTCCTTATTAAATCAGGAGTGGACTCATCATCCAGTTAGAAACAGATGCACTAATATTATGTCAATGGTTTTACTGCTCACAAAGCTCTAATGTCAAAAGATAAAGTGACCCCATATGTGTCTGTGCAAGTGCTTGTAAGATCAGGTTTTTTAGATTCATAGACGTTAAAGTCAGGAAATTTTAGAAATTCAAATTAATCAAGGAGGGAGGAAGGGCAGTCAACCAATAAACCAGCAAACTCAGAAACTATTTATGGTAAAAACGTTATTATTCATAGCACCAAGCTTGACTTGTTTATTTGCAAATTTCAGATGTTCAGACTGGTCACATTTGCACAAGTGAAATCTAGAGATCCCCCTAGAAACTCAGATATTAGAGAGATTGCAGATTCAATCATTTACAGTCTTAAACTTGTATATACAAGTCCCAATTCAGTCTTTTTCACATTCAGTCATGCCTTTCAAATAAAAAACCAGAATTGCTGGCTAAGACATAGACAACTTTGCAAAGTTAAAGATAAAACCAAACATTTTGTTTCCAAGGTGGTGTGTTATGAATCTCTGATCATCCATCTGCACAGATTCCAGTTCTCCTTCAAAACATGAGTGTGATCGAGCAGCCTCCCATTTCCACAGATATTCTGCAATACGTGAGCACAATGGAGGAAGAAAACATTTGCCAAAGCTGCTTCCCAGAGAAAGTACAAGGGACAGTGGAGCGTGGCAGACAGGGACGATGTGCAGCCGTCAGTCCCTGGGTGAAGGGAGGCAACATGAATGCTTTGTTTGGAAATCACAGCCTCCTCCTCCTCCTTGGCCCAAGCACGACGCGTTACAGCAGTCCAGTCATGCAGGACCCCCCTCCTTCCTCTCCTCTGCTTCAGAGGGAGAGAGGATTTTCAAAATTCTTAAGAAAATAACTCTTGTTTGATACCAGAGCACGAGTTCAGCAGGCTCAGCCTCCCGTATCTGACAGTGGCCAACAGCAGATGCTTAGGAAAAACCCCTAAGAACTACTCATTCATCACTTCTTATCTATTCCAGCATTCTTGTGCCACTGACAGTAAAGCTCAGGGTAGACAGAGCCAGCAAGCTCATAATTTAGCACCAACAGTGAAATGTTCCATTCTCATTCAAAGCAAGACATCTGAGCTATCAGAAATTAGAAGCAGTTCAAGACACAAGATGAAGGGCAGGTACATCTATCAACTGTGCTTTTGGTTGAAAGCATGTTTTTCATAGCACTGCATTTGATGACCCATGAAGCTCCTCCCTGCAATGATATCAAATCACACAGTGCTTCATTTTCTTTGACTTCAAGCAGTGAGATGAGCCCCAAAGAAAAACAACCCAAGGATCACAGCTATATTTCAGAGGAAATTTGTTACAGGTTTGAGGTAGTCTCCTCTCTTTGTCATTTGGTCTCATTTGACATGCTCAGGTATTTCTTAGCACTTCCCATTGTTTTAGAGACATATGGGTACATAGTTCATATATAAAGAGAAAAATCTAAGTAAAGATGACCTGTCCACACTGGCCAATTCACTGGTCAGCTCCTGTCAAATAATGTGCAACAGCTAAATGCTGCTGCTTCCTCCTGAGCAGAAATGTTCCTTTGTGTCACCCTTCCATTTCAGAAGGGGCAATGCTGTTCCAGGCTTCCAGCTCTCGTTCTCAAACGTGAAAACTGACCAATGAATTCAGAAATTATTCAGCTGACAGAGCAATCAAAAAAGCCTGGCATTTCCTTAGGAAGCATCTAAATAGAGTAAATAGCCTTATACAGTATTCAGATTGGATCTGAGCATCTTTGGTTGGAATACCGAAAACAGTAACAAGAGATAAGAAGTTGCTCAATAGAAATGTCTTTTTAAAAGCAGAAAGTAGGAATGTAACATTTGCAGATATCTGTGAAGCTGGGAAATACCAATATCTAAATTATCCAAGCAGCATGCAAGCTCTAACTGTATCATTCATTGGTTTTCAGCACTAGACCTCTGGCAGGTTAGTTCTTACCACCAAAGAGCACCCACCTCGACACAGCTTGCCCTACCTTAATAAACCATTTCAAACCTGGCCTAACAGTATAATTACAGTTTCTGTTGTTTTTTAAGGTCAGTTTTGGGTTAATCTCTTCTGCAGAGTCAGATGACTAGAATTTGTTCAAGAAACATTTTTCATAAAAAACCAGAAACCATAACTAGGCCTTTTACAGTAACACCACACAGCATGCCCAGGTATTCACATCTGTAGTCTTCACTTCTTATGCAATTATGTAGTCTGCTTTGTATTTTACTAATTAGGCAGTTTTACTATTCTATTGCATTTTATATAAGGGCCATTTATATGAGGTCTAATCTCACTAAGTGTCAGAACTAAAAGCTCCTAGCTGATTGTTCTCAGGCAGGAAGGCAATAAAATGATCCCAGGAGACAAGGCAAAGGCCTCCAGGGTCAATTGCCAGGGGCCACTAACCAAGCACCTCCAGGCTCTCCACACCCCTGAAACAAGGGGTGCTCTGGAAATGGGTCTCCTTTTGAAGGAAACTGTGCAAGGAGGTCACAAAGCAATGGCTGCCTCGGGACCTCAGGTTATCACTTCAGCAGATGCTATTTCTGTTCTTTTCTTCTGTTCTTTTCACTGAGATGAAAGCTGTTGATGGAGACACTGATTAATCCTCCAGACATTTTGTACCAGTTACTATCACAGGTCGTTGTTCTACGATTTATGGCACATGAGCAGTAATACAGAGACACTGACAAACTATATTAAAGACACAAAAAACATTGTTAGTGAAGGCCAGGATGAAGCAGCACCAGCCATTTTTCTAGACATGCACATTAAGAAAAAAGAAATCCTTCTTTCTGCTGTGAAGTAGGACGCTATTTAACAATTTATTTAACCAAATATTTTCCAGCTCAGGAGAGAAGTCGTATAGGAATCACGTGCTCAGATTCCACCTTAGCTTACAGCTCAGCGAGTCAGGTGTAGGTGTGGAGGGAGGTTTGAACCCAGATGTCAATTTGTTTAGATACCTCACTGTAACCTACATTTTGGCATTCGTAAAAGTCTCAAATACCCACAGACACTGAGCACTCACTGAGCACTTGCCTTTCACTGCCTTCCTGCCAACACACAAGGCACCCCAGATATGACCTCCAGAGCCACTGCTTATTGTGTCAGTCTTGTACAGTGGAAGTGAGAAGAAATTGTATAGTCCAATATGTTAACTCCCATTATCAAAAGTGGAGGCACACCCTCCACTCCCTTTGAGCATCCCTCCTGACAAAAAAATGGCCTTGGAGGCCAATGTCATTTTGTAGAGTCAACTAGGAAATAAAATAATCCCAATGTGATGAAACTTTGCATTAAGAATCTTTCCCACCTCCAAATCTACATCTCAAGCACCAACACCAAACATATTTCAGAACACACATCAGCTGTTGTACAGAGAATTCAGGCTCAGTCTCCTAGCAGCATCACTATTAATAGAATCTGTTTAGATTAATCTTCAGTTTCAACCTTACCGAACTCTGTGGACTGAATTCCAAAAGCCAAGATTATTTAGGTACCCATAACAAATTTTTCCTCTTCAGTTTTCTGCAATTGATGTACGTAATGTCAGAATAGTCCAAACAACAACATTCTTATGAAGTGGCTGATCAGTCCAAAAGACCAGAATATTTCACCTTCATTACAGATTAAGTGGCCTACAGGGGCTTATGGTTTTTGCCAATGTGCCTGTGCTATGGTAGAGATGTTTAGGAATTGTATAGTTCTACGGAGTTGCTTCTAGAATTAAAGCAACTCTAATGCTAGCATGAAGCCTTTGAAATTAAAAATATACACATGCTGACATGTTTTCAAACTTGTCAGTTCCCATCTGGAGCTGCATTCACTCATCTCTGCCTTCAGCTTTAAAAAGAGTGCTGTTCCTGGAACCACAAATGGAAAAGCACTGTGTGCACAACCCTGGGCCACACAGCCCAGGGATGGGATCCATTTGAAAAGTGCAGCAGAGACAGCAATTGCAGCTGTATCACGCTGACAGGGACTAACAGAAGTCTGACCTCCTTCTGCCCAGGCTCCCAGACAAAACTCTCTTCCAACTGCTCTCTGGTGCTCCCAACTCCCAGAAGGACATGTGCTCCAAGCTCCAATGGCTTTTAGGTCTTTGGGAAGCAGAGTTCAATTGAGAGGTAGTACTAACTACAAACAGCCAGCTTCTACTTAATAAACAATTACAACACATACACACAGCTGCTTCTTTCCCCCCATGGTTTTAAAGCACTCAAGCCACCACAGAGCCTTCGTTCCTTACAGCCTCTCCAAGTGTCTATCCCTCAGCCTTAACCATTTACACATTGCTCAAAACTGTCTGTAACATCCCTTTGTTTTGGCTGTTTCCCCTTCAGTTCTACCACACCCAAACAACATTTATGACAGCTAAAAATATACAAAGATCTTATTGTACTCTGAAAGAATATCAGAACTGCCTTTTACCTGCAGTCAAGCATGCAGGAGACGATCGTGGATCTTGTCTTGGCAGCTGTTTTGCTTATTAAGCTACTTTTACTCCTCCTGCAAAGAAAGGGTTTCTTTCTTCCATTCCTTTTGTATCCTGAACCTTGAAATGTTGGTACCCTCTGTGTCAGTGTCACCGTGACTCTGGAGCCTCTAAACCAGCACATTCTGACCATTGGTATCTGCTGGTGCAAATTACTTTTATTGCATTGTTTCTTATTCAGATTGGTTTTTCGTTTTATCTGCAGTGCTTTGTACATCTTCAAATCCCACCTACTGCACCTATTATATCCCTAATGACATCCTCATGGCTCTCTTTGGTGCTTTACATCCTTTGAGCATAGGACAATTCTTTAGGGCAAGGATTATGTACTGCTTAGCATATTCTACCTCTTACTAGGCACAGGATAAATGATGATTATATTTAAAAAGGGACTTTGTCAAATTCAGGCTCTCAAAATTTTAGACCATTTTTAAATGTTCATGAACTAGTGGTATTTCTTTTGGATTCTTTCACTGTTTTACCCTCTCAATATCCAAAAGCACCAAGCACAGACTCACATATTAAAGATGTAACCCACCCCTGGGATCTCTAGTTCCTGTGATGCAGCACATTAAGCTCTATGAAAATCTTCTGTTCTTTTAGCTGGCCACAATTCTAAAACACAGTTTATTGGTTATTTTATGCTCACCCTTTAATGTAAATGATAAGCCTTTCTGTAAGCCAATATTTATGTGAGATATTAAATCAGTTCCCTAAAGAGTTTGGACAGGTCCTTTTAGGTTTTTTTGTTGACATATGTACCCAATATATACAATGGAAGTAATTCATTCAAATATAAGTCAATATGAATAGCACCTGCATTTTATGGGTGAAAAAACTTAGTTCTGTAAGACTGACACTGTAACTTGACACGAAAACAAAGGTGTTTTTTATCAACCTCCAGCTAAAAGGCTTGACACTGAGAATTCCAGTTTAAGTAGGGACACAAATCACTGGGTAGGTTTAAGTACTATCTGCTTGTCTGCCCTATGCCCCGTGGAATCTAGGAACTTAAAAGTTCTGAACCACTTGCAAGCCTGGCTGGATTGCACAGGCACAGAGGAAAGAGTAGAGAGCAGAAAAACACCCCATTACAATCAATCCACCATGCACTTCCCATCCACTTGCATTTGCAGGGTGACACCTGGCTCTGAAGAGGAGGTAGGATAAATCACCAGCCACCTATCCAAAATCCTCCTGCTTCTGAGTTCAGTTTGAAGCCCAGGAAATCCAGAAGAGAAGAACACCAGTATTTAAGCTGAAGAGAGTGAACATCACCCTAGATAAAGCTAATCCACCCCAGCAAGTCTGACTTTTATCCATAGTTGAAAAGATACTTTGAAGAGAGAATGCTTTGTATTTCAAATGCATCTGTTTTGTATTTCAAATGCATCTCAATTCTTATGAAAGACCATGCAAGGCAGGATGTCTCCTAAACCTCTCCATAAGAGGCTGCTTTTCTTTACAAATCAAAATGAGGACTGAACTGAACCCTGGGATTGGGGTAAATCTGCAGTTCAGACAGTTTGGGGTTTTACTGCTCATGAGTAGATCAACTCCTGGGAAACTGGGGGTAATAATGCTTCCTATTTGATATACTTCCATTAACAAGGGGTTGGGTTTTTCCTGTAGTGAAGGGAGGAGGGAAGGAAAAAACCCAAAGAAACAGGTGGCAAGTAGAAAGAACTGGGTTTACTACTTATCTGTGCTTAGTAGGACAGTTTGTTAACACCTACTGGACCCACATAAATTGTCTGAATATCTCTCAGGTGTTTACCTCTCATGTTTGGTTAAATCTTCAGTATCGATCCTGTAAATTCTGTCCACCAAACTAAATGCTGCCTCCCTTTCCAGGCATTTCTCTCCTGTGCTTTAACAGAGGTAACAAGCAGAGCAATGTTTCAGAACAATAACAGTCAATTAACACAAGCATTTCCTTCAAAAGTGGCACCGTGGCACTTGGTAACGGCTAAGTTTATGTTGAGCATAACCTACTTTATTAACAGAATAACAAACTTCAGCTTACAGCTAGTAAGACTCACTAAATTCTCAATTTCTACCTTTACATTTAGACATTGCTGGCAAGAGACTCGGTACAGATCACCTAAGGTGGGAAGTTTTGTACTTTGCAGGCACACTTCTTGGGAAGGAGAAATTAGGTCCACCAGTGTCCTGTCCCTGACAGGTAAAAGCTGGGGTAAGTAAGCAAAAGCTAGGCAGCTGCATCTGATCACAGCTTACATCACATGTGCTTCAAAACCCCAAATTATTGCATTATTTTGTGAGAAATATTAGGGAAATAAGGCCTGCAGTTTCAAAATGCAGGCCAAGTTTTCAATACTTGAATGCTAAACTGAGGCAGTCTGTTCTATATTGTTTCAGGTATAAACTCCAAAAATAGAATATTCAATTATGTGTATGATCGATATTTAGTGTCGAGGAAAGCTCATTGAGTATTTTGTGGAATTTAGAAACAGATTTACAGTCGTTTAGGAATGAAGTACAGAGATACAGATCCTCTCTGGAGAAACTGATGCATCATGTGGGTACTCCGCAAGACTGAAGCACAGAATTTGGAACTAAGTTTCAAAACATCTGAGATGTTAACGAGGATTTATTAAGCTTTTTCTAAGATTTCAAGTCCAGTGAGTAGGGAGAGGGGGGAGAAAGTATGAAAACATAAGCTTTTAATCTGTCATCACCCAAATGCACATACAATATTCTGTAAAATCTTGCCCAGCCATCTTAATAAGTATCACCAAAAAATTGCCTAAAAGTTCACTCTAATCTGCTTTAAAAGTTTAAATCTCTTTATTTATACAAACAGCTACCTAAGTAAGCAATAATTTTGGAGTTATGAGTCCAATGTATCACTGATTCAGCTCTGCACACTTGGGATTCCCTATGCTCCAGGTCTCTGCAGGCAATGGAGCCTTTGGTCTGAACACATTGGCTGTGACTGACAGCAATTTACTGTTGGATCAGCTTTTCCCAGATCTAAACTGATAATTTCAATTCCAGAAACAGGTTTAAAACTGTACTGTTTGAGAAAGTTTACTAAAAGACAAAACAGAAGCTGAGCTCTGAAGGAAGCAGAATTACTACAGAGACTCAGAAGCCTATGCATGATCTTATTTTGTTCAACTGCATTGTAAATCCACCCACCATCCCACAAAAATAACAGATTGCACTATTCTGTTTCTTGGATGAGATTTTCAAATACTTTCTAGTTGGCCAAAACATGCTCCAGGACTTTTACTAGCAACTTTAACAACAGAAAAACTGACACGCCTCTGGTAGCACTGAGAGCAGCCCCAGTATGAGATGTGTAATAAAGCACTTGGCCTTTCAGCCATCCGGGCAGTTAAAAGTAAACACTGCCAAATATCCATCTTGAATGTGTTAGCTAAAACACCCCCGGCCAGACAGTGATCTACAGAGTCTAACTGGATGTTTGCATGAAACCGGCAGATTTAAAAAGTATCCACAGGTTTGTTTCAATGTACTAAAATTGACTAAAAGCCCTTCTTTTAAGTATAGCGCTCCCTGTAGATAAAACCTTTCATTCCTTTATTACACAGTGTATTATAAAATTATATACAGCTTCAATTGTGCTAAATCATAAAGCATAGATTTGATTTCCTGAACACTAAGATCAGAAACAGTGGGAAGCTGGTCAGCAGTCCTAAACCAAGCCCTTCCCACTAATATACCTTCCTGAGTTCTTCTGCAGAACTTTGCCACCACAATAAAGACATATTTTCAAAAGAGCTCCTTTTTAAACATCTCTGGAGTGGCAGCTTCCAGGCTAGAGCTGTGTGAAAATACAGGAGTCCTGTAGAGTCTCTAGAGCAGTACTATGCAGTGTAAACTGCAAACTTCTACAGAAATCTGATGAAGAAATAACATCACTTGGTACCCAATGACAGCATCCTGCTATTGAGTCAATTAGGTCCTATATTTCTGCAGATCAAAAGGCAGTAGCTGGTTATGCTCATCTGTTGATTGAGATTTGGTTCAAGCAAGGCAGGGCAGCCCTCACAGCCTAACACCTTTCTGCTGCATTCCACAGCCAGGAGATTAATACAGCAGCAGGGTATTTGCTAGGTTAGGAAGCCAGAGTAATTATCAGTCATTTACTGCTAATGTCTATTCAAACTCCTGAGGTACTGTCAGAAAAGATATTAATTCAACTCCTGCTTTTTGCTAACCAAAGGCCAGCGAGTCTGCCCTGTGTTACAGTGAAGAGTCTGTTCAAATCCCACTGGAAATGATGGGGCTAAAGCACAGCAAAGAGTTAAGCAAATGGAACACAGGCTTGAAAAGAAGTACAAGTATTGCTGATGCCTTCCTTTAATGCAGGTTTTTTTTTCTCAGGATGTCATCGGCCTTGCACAGCAGTCTGAGAAAAACTCACTACAGAAAAAGACCTCTAGAAGAATTCCCACTTCTAGAAATCAAGACTTCAGCTCAAAGCCCTGACTGCATCAGGGATCTACAGGAAAGAACATGTGGTGGCTTTGAGCCATTTCCCACCCTATCTACCTTTTCTTCCAATTAATCCTGAGAAGTTCAAATTTGCTCAACACTATTGAAGTTATTGCTTGAATAAAAACACTCTTGCCAAAGCAGAAAAAAGAAACCAATCTTGCAGATTTTTCTCTAACTATAACTTTGTCTAGTATAACCACCTGCATTGCAGTCCCACCCGAAATCACTACTTGTGAAA
This sequence comes from Daphoenositta chrysoptera, assembly GCA_013397915.1. Taxonomy (NCBI): domain Eukaryota; kingdom Metazoa; phylum Chordata; class Aves; order Passeriformes; genus Daphoenositta; species Daphoenositta chrysoptera. The sequence continues at coordinate 348,413 of VZRO01008200.1, forward strand.
CAATACCCACTTGAGAAAGCCACTGTAGAAGCATATACAGTCTTGGTGTGTTTTAGGACAGATTGCAAACAATTTGAATCATAAGAGTGATTCTTAAAAGAATTCCATTGCTAAGTTGCCCTGTAACAACTCACATTTATGGACTCCCTTAAAACCATCAGGGGAATTTTATCACTGATAGAATATTGAATGTAATCACAAGGATAACTACAGCCTGTGAAATAACCTGGAAGCAACTGCAAACTATCTACTGGAAAGTGTTAAGGCCAGTCAGCCAGGGAAGGGGAAGAAAAAACTGAGGCTTTTTTGTACTGCATACAAAATGCAGTTCATCTGGGTCTGCTTTGCTGCCAAGATTTTATCACGGCTGAGTTTGGGTTTTGTTTTTCTCTTCAAAAGAGTACTGTCCAAGCATATGAATACATGGTATTTGTTTTGCTGTCAAAACGTAAATACCATGTGTTTTATCCAGCAACACAGTTCACTTCAAAGATTCATCAGAAATGGAAGACATACCATAGGCTGAGCCATTCCTCAAGTAGGCAGCAGTCTGGGGCAAAATTTCTGACTTCCAGCTCACCCTTTAAAGGCTGGTTATTTTATACTCCACAAGAAAGTACTGATACATTCTTTGTTCTTCTCTTGTTTGAGATCCACTCAAAGTCTCCCAGTGCATGTGTTTTCTTTAAAATTTCATCCCCATCCCTAATTACTTTCTCAAAGGGAACTGTCAATGTGAAGAGGCCCATATATTTGCTCGATTTATAGCCTTTTATTAGCTCCCCCTGCATGTGATGCCAAAGGCTGTTTTTTTGCCAAGCCTCTTCAGTCCCTGCTTAAAGCAGAAGCAGATGCTGTGCGTTGTCAGCACAGAAATACATGTTCTGATTGAAGCCACCCTATCCCATTATTTATAGGTAATTTCAATTCTTGCAGAAGCTTGAATATCACTTTCTCATGGATAGGACAAGAACGGCTTAGGAGTCTAAACTAACTTGTTCCCAGACCCCCTCTCACTACGAATTATTCCCTCTACATCTACAAGCAGCCTGTTTCAGAGTTGAGGTGAGCAGGAGAGGATTTCCCCCAGCAGCACAGCCCAGACCTCTGACTATGCTTCTGCTGAGTGTCTGGCCAAAGCCCTGCCTTTTCCCCAGGTACAGCACAGTCAAACCCCAAGGCCAGTGCACGTGCTGATGGAATAGAGAGCCCTAAGGTACCTGACCAAGATCATCACAAGCAGTGTGCCAGGTGCACACTGTCCTCTAATCTTTCTTTTACACAGATGGAGAGTTCCTACACTTATACTACATGTTCAAGTCTGCTCAAATTTCTGAATTGATTTCTCAGTCTTGGTGCAGAATAGCCATGATAAACAGCAATCCTCAAGGACACAAGAAGAGTTGAGTTCCATTCTTTTCCAAATGCTCCAAAATCCGCTTGCCAAGCAAAGCCTGCAGCTTCAGAGCCAGCAGCATGCAGCTCCTGGATTAGCAGTTAACCAGCTCCCAGCCACTGGTAGACAGCTTTGTGCACATGCATCCCTTGATCCCTTTCCTCAACCAGACAGCAAGTCCACAGCACATGCCAGCTTGAGTACTGTTAGTTACCCCTCCCTTCTCTCCGTATCCTTCTCATTCTGTAATCCAGTTAGCTCAGCTCATAAAGAACAAGTAATTTGTAGCACAATCCAAAATAAAAACATTAAAAACAATTACTGGCTATGCCCAGTAACATCACGATCCTGTTAGAGCTTTTTCAGTCAAGTTTCCTATCCAGCATATTGTTCACACATCCACATCTTCTTGTACCCCTTTGGACCAAAGTCAAACTGTACAGTAAAAAGGATGAGCCCCTGAACACACCTGTAACACTCTGGAACAGCCTCATTTTAAAATTTTCCATAGGATCAATCACAGTAGTTCCAGTTGCCTTGGCATAAATCTCAGCTACGCACGCTGGATGCTTAAACTCAGAACAACAGACCTCAGCCATCAAAATTCACCCTGGAGATTTTATTACTAAGAGCAAAAAACCCCACAGTTTCCTTTTCCAAACCAAACAAAATCCTGGAGTAGTTTCAATACGCTAGTCCAACACCTGAAAAGTTCAAAACATTATCTCCTGTTTGGACATGGCTTTCACTCACACATCCCTCATAGGCAAATTATTTAAAAAACCATTTAGGTGCAGCAGAAGAAGGGAACAACAAGCTGTGCTGGATCAAACACAGCAATGGAGAAGCAAAGTAGAGAGAAATGCAGGTCCTGCTTGATGGGTTTGAAAAAATTGAACTGCTGACTCTTCTGAACAAAGTATAATTGTCTTCTAGTATGGGTGTTTTTATTTACATATATATATATGTATGTATATACATATATATATCTATGTATGTATGTTAATGCTGCCTAAACCATTGAAAACACTATAGAGAGAAGCTCATTTTCCTGGGTCCCCACTAAAAGGCACCCAAAATGACATTTTCTTAAGTGTTTTAATTCCAGAAGCATCACCACAAGAAACGGGGTCCTATTCACAGCCCATTTAAACCTCAACCAATGTATCTAGCAATCTTTTTTAAGTCACAGAGAGATGAGAGACAGGATCACTCCTCATTCCTTAGTAATACTGAGGCTGCCTGGAACTGAGCTCTGCAGCAATGCATTTCTACTGATGTTTTATTGGCCCAGCAAGCTATTTAAAGGTTTTGACAGTTTTTGACAGTTATGAATTTGCAGTAATTTCTCCCTGCAGCTATTTTCTGATCTTTTCTGCATTCTGTCCCCTTCCTTCCCACCTGACTCCTCCGAACATCCCAGCAGCGGAACAGCAAGTGTACAAAGCCACATCTTAATCCTGCCTAATAGATTCTTGTGCAGGGTACTAAGAACCAGTGGCTCAAAAGCAGTAACCCTCAGTAAGGTAATGCAGAGGTGTTTATGCAACAGTGTCCCCCCTCTAAGAGCATTATATAAGCACAGTGTTCACAAGGGCTGCCAGAAGAGTGAGGCATCAGCAGCTCTTCACTCCCCAGTCCAACACATCTGTAAGCTAATTTTATACCCAAGACTGTTTAAATAAAGAGTTATGACATGTGTGAGAATATACACCAGTGTTCCAGCATCGCCTCTGGCGCAACTCAAACCTTATGAAATTGTAATTTTCAGATGTACATTGAAGACATGCACTAATTCATACCCAAACCTATTTGACTGCAAAGAAACTATCAAGAGTATGAAATTGGCCTGGTCAGTCAGGCCTACACAGATAAGAAAACAGTTTCCTAAAACATGTGTCCTAAACACATCCTCCCACTTACAATATACTTGCAAAACAATCTGATATGAAGGAAAAGGAAAAATCATTCCCTTACCATCCTATCTGGGCAGACCATTTCATAGCTTTTTTCCCAGCAAGGGAATATATTGCCAGTTTTGTAGCTACATCTGTGGTGTTCTTTGTTAGAAACGCTCCTCCAGTATCTCAGAGAAACAGCAAATATGTGAGAGACACAGGAGGGAGATATTGGCAAAAACAAAGTTAAGAAAAACACACAAAAAAATCCAAAACATGGAAAGTCTGGAACATCTTATGGTTTTTACACCAGTACTCTGTCTTGCTTGTTTCACGACGGGTGTTCAAGAAAAGGAGAAGGATGTGAGTATAAAAAACAACAGAAGTTTGGGCTCCTGGCCCATAGGAGCAGAACTGAAGTCTAAGATAAAGCAGAAGCAAACTACAAAAGAACCCAGATGTGACCTTGCTAGAAAGAACTGACAGATGCTTAGGTACCGCCCTTCATCATCTCTTTGCTGAAAATATGGGCCAGATCCAGAACTCTTTCAAAATGCCTGGAATCACTCCACTTGAATTCAGTAGGCTTTGGATCAGATCTTTAATTGGGCCAAAAGCAAACTCACCATTTGCTGATCAAAACCAAAGCTCAACAAGAGCTTTCAAAACACACACTTTCCTTGGTAAGGGCAGACAATTTTTAAATCTCGAAGGTCCTACTGAAAAAGCAACAACCAAGGCAATTGTTGGCTGATTCATTGGCATACCCTCACTGTAGCTCGGGAACACACAAAAAAATCTTTGTGTATCTATTATTTAAGACTATTATAAGCATATTGACTGTACCGTTGCCATTAAATTGAAGCAATAAATAAAAACTTATTAATACAAATAAAATTGTTGAAAACATAGAATTGTAAAAATCCTTTAAAATTAGTATCCCAATGAAACATTTCCCCAAGCTGTACCTTGGACAAAAGGCTCCATTTGTATAAAGTGGCTTCCTTTTTATTTGTTCAGAAAGCTTTACAACTATGGTCTGTTAGAAATCTTGAAAAAGCAGCCTCCCCATAATGCACCTTTCCACTTAATTTACAGTCCCACTAAAGCAGTGCCTTTTCCTGCAAACACATTCTTTGTGCTCCATACCTAAATAATACGATATTATTGTAAATCATGAGTGCACTAGGAAGGAACTGTTACGTTTCCAATACAAAGTGAAGTGCCAAAGACTAGACAGAATATCCTCCCCAAAAAAGAAAACACTGTTTAGCTTCCATAAGAACCCACAATGAACTTTGCCCAGTGGACTGGCTGGCACAGAGGTGTATGACCTCAGTGATACTAACACAACATCATTAGTATGAGAGTGAAGCCATTTCTTCCACTGGATATTAAACAGCAAAGTATTTCACTGCCTCTAGTCCTTCCCCTAGAGGAAGATAAATCACTGCTGATGTGAAGTTTCCCTCCAGAAAATGTTTTATAAAGCATACTTTTTAAAAAACAAAAACCTGCTGCTAAGCTGTCTTATTTCGACAGCTCTGCCAGAGAAACTGCTCTTGCTATAAAGCTCTTGTTCCCTTGGACAAAATATTCACTTAGCCTCAAAAAGAGGGAGTTTCTTACCTGCACAACTCGTGCAGGTATTAAAACCAGATTAAAGCTCTCCTATTGAAAGACACAAGGTGAAGCAGCCTGGCAGCTGGATCTGTAAGCTACATGAAGCATGTCCAGCAGAAAAAAGTGTCATCTAGAGGATCCTCAAGTCCAAATGGGAGGTGGTGCCAGCCTGCTTTTGCCAACTTTTGAGGGGGATCATTTCACTAAAACCAGAATCAGATCCCTTCCACAATTAGGCTGTGTAATAGCAAAATGTTTTGATCAAGCCCTTTATTGGGGACACACTGGAAGGGACAAGGGAAACAGCAGGTCTGTCTTGCTCGTGCTTTTGTGACCAAGGAGTTGTTATTTCTATAGACAAAAGCGTTACAAAAAGGAGTCTAAAGTTAGTCACACACTTGTACAAAATTGTCTGACTGCCTCCTAATAAGGCAAATTCACAAGTGAAGAGGAAAGATCAGCTCTCTGGCTCACACCACGTTCAGTAACTCAAGGGGAAAAAAGCTTCATCATTTAACCCACAGATGAGAAACAAGCCAGAAAAGGGGCAGGGGACTGTAGGGTCTGTAAAGCACAGCCCTGGCAAGTTTAGCTTTTTCTTGGTTCCAAACCACTCCAGTACTCCAGGGTTTTCACCAGAATAACTCAATTCCAATGAACAACAGCATTCTAGGATTTTTATGGTCACACCTGCACACACATTTAGGAGGTCCATTTCCTGCCTTACTGTATACAAGCACAGCTAGGCTCCTAATTTGTTTATTGCTCTCCAGACAATATTTTTACACTGATGGAGAAATAAGATGTACAAAGTAATTTAAAAAAAGAAAATAAAAAAAAAAGAAGTGAAAGTTATGAATTACCCTAAATGCTGGTAGCTCAGGAAATGTCTGTGATTTACAAGTAGGCAGCCCAAACACTTGATGTGGAGACAGTCACCTTTGCCAAGAGTCCATTTTTTAATCAAACCGCCCAAAACTCAGGCATTACAGGACCTCCAGCATTAAAAAAGTGGCAATCATCCAAAATATTACACAGCACCCGAGAGATCTTATCTTCCAGGTGTATGCAAGTGTCTTTTGCTTAATTCCTCCAGCCTCAAGATTCCTGAAAAGAAAACTGGCCAGGGGAATGCCTCTCAGGATCCTCTGCTGTGCTTCTCCCCAGACTGCCTGGCAGACTCACACAGAGAAAGAGACTTCCTTCTTCTGATGGAAGAAGTGCAGCAGAGGAGCTGGACATCGCCTCGTGGCTGGAAGAAAGGGGAGGAGATCTTGGCTTCTTTCACATTCCCATCACAGGAAAAGGGATTTCCCATTGATAGGGACACATGACATACTTGGCAGCTGGGAAAAACTAACTGCAAGGAAAAGGGAGGCTTTAGAATGGTGGAGACCACGATCACAACGTAGATAAATGCAGAGAAATCAACAGCACATAGATGCTACTACTGAGCCTCAAAGCAGTTCCAGTGTTGCTGCCTCTCTGCATTTTCCATCACGATTTCTTAATACTCCTCCACTCAGAACAAAAATAGCCTCTTCAATATGCCAAATGTGCATGGCAAACATATTTGGCTTCTACATCTAATTTTATAAGCAAAAAATGAGGAAATGGGACTGATCTGTGACAAACAGCAAGACAGTCCAGTTTAGCATGTTCTCTCTCCCATGTAAATTTTTTTGGGAAAGGACACTATAGATGTAAAGACTTGGGAAAGGATATTCAGCATAGTATCAACAGAAGCAGATTTTTGACAGCAGCAATAAGTGAAATGAAAGATCTCCCTGCCATCAAAGCTGTCAGTCCCTTTTGAAAATTACTACAAAGACAGAAAATTTCCCAGAAAGACCATCATCACAGCTCAGCTTTGTGAGACAGTGTCATTCCCTTCTCATTCCTCTTCTACAAACACAGGACTATCAAGTTCACTGAATTTTATTAGTTGTGCCTCTATCCCCAACTACCTGACTATCATGCTTTAAACTCAGTTCAGGTGGAGATCAACAAGTTTCCTTTGGGAGACTGAGGTTCTTGCTGCTCAGCTACCCTGCACCCTTCTGGAATCTCAGCATTGGTTTACAAAAGACAGGATGAAGTGCAGAGCAAAAGATAGAGGGAAAATATCTCCTGTGGGTGGCCGCATGCTTGGCATGAGCAGCTCTTCACTTCCTGAAATCCTATCATTTGTCTCATCTTGTTTTCCTCAAGGTCACAAATCAGCTTTAAACTGAATTTTATGTCCTTTCCTACTTTTACAGGAAATCACACCTCCAGCTGGTTAGTATTAAGCAATTCCCCGAGTTATAACCCAGGGAAATCATTTCAGTAGTGTAGCTGCATTCACAGTAAGAAACTAGCACGTCTTAATATGGTTCATCTCTCACACTATTTTAAAGAAGTCTTTACTTCTAATTTAATTACTTGGAAGTGACTCCAAGTTCAGTTCCCTCCAGCAAGGCTGAATTTAAAAATACCTCAGACTGGTCATTCATCAGTGGCATTTCTGTTGCTCTGCAAGGCACAACGGCTTCTTTTTATCATTTCTGATTAAGTTAGAGGCTTCTTTTAACAGCAAGCAAAAGAGTGTTGTAAACTGAACTGATGCTCAAAACCCAATTAACATCGATATTCACCAGAAATACACATGAGCTCTTATTTGTTCTTACCCTCCTATGTTGCTCTGTGTCATGAACAACCTACCAGCCAAAAAGTAAAATATTTCCACTTCTAAAGCTCTGCAGTTTCCCTTCTGGATTGCCCACAAAAAAGTTCACACAATAAAATGAGCCTTTCTGCATGCCAGAGGAAGAAGAGAAATGTGAACCCTCCCTTCAGCCATTCTACACAAGATCTGATGAAAATTTGGAACCACACAAACCAAGATAATTATTTTAAAATATTGCAGTATGCTGTTACTCAATGGGAAAAGCCATGCAATTCTTTATATATTTGGTACAAGTTCAATGATTATTCCAGGCTGCGAAATTTTTACACTACACATTCCTGGAATGAGTTCTTTTAGAAGTAGAAAGCTGCCATTTTTTTCCACTAGAAAAAGGGATGTTTCCTTTAGCTGGATCACTTTATGTTAGCAATAAAACACTCCAGGGTGCGGTGACAAACTGTCTAATAATCACCACACCTACCAGTGAATGAAGTCAGTGTGTCCCAGCACAGATTAGGTGTGGCCAGACTGGACAACATCATCGTATCCTGTTGTGAATTATTACTTAATGAAAAAAAGCATAACTGGGGGCAGGGAGGGTTAAGCAGTGCTGAACTTTTAAACAACTCTACACATACAGTACCCAGCATGGAAAGACAAGGAAGCAGACAGAAGGATCCATCTGCATCGTTTCCATTTGCAAAGTTTGTCCAAAAAATCCTTTCCTTAGTGTAGAATATGCAGACTTTTTCTTCCCTTTTCTTCCTCTTCCCCTGTCAAAAGAGGTTAGAATAGCTTTTTTTCGAGTGAGATGATTCAACACTTAATGGGCTTTTACATTTCAACAAATAAATTACATGAGAGGGAGAAGGATAAGCAATAAACACAAGAAACTATTATAAGCCCTCCTGAAGTCAGGGCAATACTTAATTTGGAATTGGAGATCATCTTGACATTGACCAAAGCTAGTTATGCTTTTTTTGCTAAAGCAAAACCAAGTTTAAAGTTTATATGAAATTTAGATTAACAGCAAACTCCTGACACATAGGAGCTGAACTGAAAAATCCCACGACTATGAAAAGGGTGGCTTGGCATCTTACAGAATATTGTGCTTCATTCTGGAAGTTTTCTTTCCAAGAAAAGTCATCCCATGGTAGAATTATCCTTCCCTGAACTGTTCCTCTAGCTCGAGTTTTAACAATCAAAATTTGAACTCTTTACCCATATTCCTACAGAGAAAAGAAACAGGACTCCTACAAGAGCAGAATGACTTAAAACTTGTGACTGTTTCACAACAGACGTTCTCAGTCTCAATGTTCTTTTTCAGTATCATAACATTTTTCATATGTTTACACTCAAATCAATGTAATAGTGTCGATTTTAAGCGGTTGCTTAGAGCAATAATTATCTTTCAAAATAAATGGTCCAAACATTTTCTCCTGCCCTCTGGGGAACAAACAAGCTTTAAGAAGATGGTTGGTTGCTCAAGCAGCCAGGAGACACGGAGGCGACAGCTGTCAATACAGACAGAAACCCACAATTCTCATAACGCAAACCACCAAACATGAGGATATAAAGAAGTCTAAATATAAAACAATTTGATTTCTTTTCTTTCCAAGCTCTTTCTTGCTATAGCATAAAGAAATTTTGATTATACTATTCCAGACTGCAATGGTAACCACTTTCCCAGCAGCCAAGTGCTCCCATTCTACTCCTGTCCACCCTTCCCACTGCTGCTACTAACCCCAGTTTAATTCCTGTCAGAAAAAAGTACCTTTCTTAGTCATTTTTAAAAATTGGAATTTCATGGAAACCAAAATGTTACCGGATTTTTAACCTGTTTAGTCTTCTCATACACACTAAATTTTTTATTCTAAAAACCATTCCAAGGATTTTTAGAGAAAGTAGGGAATTACATTTAGATAAGAAATTATTTATCCTTATCTCACAGCCTGAGAGACATAGAGTTTGGCTTTTTTTTTTCCCCTAATCCTTAAAAGTGCTAGAGGAAAAAAAGGTATCTTAAATCTGTGCAGCAGGACTTTTAGGACACAATATCTTCCTTGTTTTATTGTGCCACAAAAACATGGTGATTACTCCTTCTCCCCTTTCCACCAGAGACTGATTTATTTGATTGATGAATAGCTTTGCCTGCAAGAATTTGAAATCCCAGTTATTTCTGCCTCAAATAGTTGCCATACTTGTAATTATTTCAAAGAACAATAATTACTTTCACCCAATCTATTTGAAGTTATAAAAAACCCACCAGTTTTTGAACTCTAATCCATAAAACCACAACTTATAAAGTCATAAAGGATTGCAAAAGAGTCAAACTTGTGAAATATTAAACATCATGGAGAATGCAAGGAGGCCTAAGGTTTTGTTCTTAAAATATAAGACCTAAATTTATGATACTGCTTAATACATCACATGATCCCTTTTTAGAAGTGAGAGATGGAAGCACCCAAGATAGTCTTGCAGAAATGTGACCACAACAAACCGAAACCCATAATTCTATTTGTAAAAATAGGCTGTATGCTAAGATTAATAAACTTTACTGTAATTCCTGGGGAAGCAAGTGTTTTTCCACTTATTTCTGCATGCAGTAACATCTTCTACTTGCTCCAAGATCAGCTGTGATGATTTTGACAATAAAGACGAAAAATGCACAACCCAGATCAATCCAAGGAAACCCAAGTTGCTTATAACCTTTAAGCCTTTCCACTTTATAGATACAATATTGGATTTCTCTCCTTCTTCAGACTAATAATTGAGCGAGGAAAAAAAACCAGCCCCAAGCCCAGCACTTCTTTTTTGCAACTTGACACTGTAAGTTCATATTCACCGTCATATTTTTTAAATACATTAAAGTGACAACACTGGCACAAAGGCAAGTGCTCAGAAAACTGGGACTGCTGGAATAAAACTGTGCATGAATCTTTAAAGTCACTTGCATGTAACAAGAGGGCCAAATTTAATCTCTTTATTGCCTGTACTCCCTAAAGGGCTGCTGCTGCTCTGCATGCTGGCTGAGCAGGTACTGTTCAGGATCACGGTATCCCTCCAACATGTGGCCTCCGGCCATACTCGCTGCATGCCGTGCACATTCTGTACTCAATATAGAATTGTTCTCCTTCTGGGATGTTCTGTTATAATTAACTTCATATGAGTGTTTTGCTAACCTCAGCATTTATCATTTTAACACCCCAGGAGTTGCTATCATCTCTCCATCTCAGCCTGATTTTGCAGATGGGAACCCAAAATGCTGTGTGTTCCCCAGAACGCGACTTTTCAGGGACCTTGGCATTTGGCAGTCAGTGAAATGGGCACTGCCAGCAAAGCATGAACTTGGTATTGCTCAGAGCTAGAAGTTCAAGATGACACTGCCCTTCAAACAAACCAAGACTGCAGTCACTGCCAGTTGGCTGAAACCAGCTCACCCAGGTGCTCACGGGCTCTTCGCCTTCCCCCTGACTCCCCACCTTAGAAGCANAGGCGCTTCGCCTTCCCCCCACCCCTGCCCTGCTCCCTGACTCCCCACCTTAGAAGCACTGAGAAAACACCCGACTGTTTCTGGAACATCTGTTTCTGCCCTCATTTCTGCTGCTTGCAAGATCCTAAGCCTGGGCAAAGAGCCCCACGCCTCGTCAGGACAGGGCAGAGGCCCTGGGCACCAGGTCATACCCTGTGAGGGTGAACATTAAGAGACAGTAGCAGTCTGCCCCTGAACACAAACCCCAGTGCTCTAGTAGAGACAGAAAAAGTCCAAGCACAAAAGCAATCCTGTTGTCCCATTTCAACTCCCTAAGGTTTAGTCTTGCTGAATTTGAGGATTCTGATAGGCAAAACATTTTTTTTAAAAAATCATTCTTGTTTTGCCTGAGCACACAAAAAATCCCTTGGTGTGAAGCGTATTTCTTCACCCAAATGGCAGGTTTCACAGAACTAAACCTAAGGTCTTATAGTGGAAATGCTGGGGATAATTATGATTAAGGTACAGTGCAACCTGCAATTTAAATTTCAAAGCAGTGATTTTACACACAAGGGAGGCTGAGGGCACAGCTCCATGGAAACTTGATGCCAACAGCAGAGGCAACTGCAGAGAGCACAGGACCCTCTTTGCTCTTGACTACACAGGAACTGAACCATGGCAGCACACCTGGGTGAAAGCCACCATCACTGCTGGCACACAAAATGGGTGTACAAAGCAGAAGGTCTGGTACCTTTTCCAGAAGCAGCACAGGTAAGTAACCTTCTGCAATCATAAACAATGTCCCAAAAACCACTACAGCTTTTAGTAATTCCACTGGTTGCTTCTGTCTTCCACTCAGGTCAGAATCCATTTCACTGCTTGAAGTCTTGCTTTGCCATGTTTTCCCTCCTATTCACAAAGTATCCAAAGTGGCCAGCAAAGATTAGAATCACAGTCTACATATTTTATTTGTTCAATTTCCTTACTTTTGGATGCTTACCAGATGGAAGCAAGGAAAGCAAGTTTAAGAGATAGGGAAGACTGACCAAGGGCTTGAGAAGCATCTGAAAGTACTTGCTTTTAAGAGGACCACATTACAACTAATATTTTTATTCCAGCAGTACAAAGCTGGGCAGTTTTCAATCCAATGTAAGCCTTGGTGGCAGCACAGAAAGCTCTGACTTGGACAAGTGATCTGCTCTACTCTGACAGAACTAAATAAATACAGAAGCTAAAAAACAGTAAAAAGAGACATTAAATAATACCTTGGATCTCCTGTCTCATTAACCTATGAGAAACCTGGGAATGTCAGACAGAAGGGTTCCCCCTCTGAAAGTGTCCATTTTAAAAGTAGTACATAGCACAAACAGTGGCTTCCTACAGCTTTAGTCATCTGATTTCCAGAGAAGCTTGCTGCTCAAACGGGAGGACAAAGAGCAGAAATCAGTGTCACTTCACGCTGCTGTGGTTCTCTGGAGCTGTGTACTCTGCTCCCTCATGCCCAGGTGCTGCAGTTTGAGGGTCTGCAAATGGAGCTGCTGTGAAGGGCACACCCGGACTGTGAAGTCCTACTCAAACCAGAGAGTGAAGTGACAAGGTCCGCAAAAATTGCAAGTTCTTTATTTTAATTAAACACATGCAGATCAATAGTCACTCTTCTAGATATGCATAGTCTTGAGTTAATTAAACCAGTTAAGTTCTTTTCTTTCCACAGCAATCGATGAAAAGCATTTTCATTAATTAGCCCAACGGAATCCTGGCTCTGAAGACTTTAGTATAAGCTGAAGCACTGAACAAGTAGGCAGTATACAGGGGAGAAGAAAACCCACATGCTTTTAATCTGTGGAGAGCAATTATTTAAAGTTCTGTTTGCTTTCCAAACAAGGCTATGCTGAAAATAGCTATGGACCATAATATTTTTTCTGTTTTCAAAAGAACACTTGGCTCAAGAGTTTATCAAGGCCAAGCACTTACTCCCTTTCACCACAGAGCAGATAAATGGACAGACAAACTTCCAGCAAGTGAACTGCACTTTTCATTAAGAACATAACTTTTTGAGAATGTGTATTTTCAAGTTTTGTAACTAGAATATAAAAATCATGCAGTACACACACCAGTGATTGAAGAAGCTGCAAATTACAACACAGAATTCCCAGACCTGTTCTCCATCCATGCTAGCACCCACTTGAGAAGATTAGTTGTTCAAACAGCTGCAGGAATGAGACTGGTAATCATTGTAGTGCAGTTTATCACTTTTCTTTGCAGATGCAAGAAAATGAGCCAAATAAAAATTAAAAGAAAAATATATCATTTGTTCTGTACATATTTGTTGCTCAGTGACAGACCAGGTATGCAAAAAGCCTATATTGTAACTAGGTCTACTTTTTTGTGTTAAATACCATGACAACTTCAGTCCTTTGCATTATTTGCTCATTCAAGTATTCATAATTCTTTCAGTATGACACAAAGAGACACATCAGTTCCACTAAAATTTCAAATACTCTTTTGAACTACCTTAAATCAATTAAAGTGCTTGTATACAGAAAGAATTCAAGTCACCAACTGGTACATGAGAGTCACTTCATTTTTCTAATGTGTTTTAAAATAGCTAATGAAGGACAGACTTTTTATAAAGCTTGGCACATGTGTAAAAAACGTTTAAGCCTTAGGATTTGACTTTTTATTAGCCTCTTCTTTTGGACCTCTGACACTGCCCACCTGTCTCCGGTCACTCTGGATCACATTTCACCCCAGAAACAAAACAGGAGGCAGCAGGATAGACTTGTTTTTTTCCTGCCCAAGGACTTCAAAGGAAGCTCTCTCATGCCTCATTCCTGGGGAGCAAAATCTCTCTGCCAGCCCCTGAGCACCTTTCTGAAATTGCCAATGCCAAATGATAACCCAGAACAGTGACCAAAGCACTCAGATTCACTTTACCTCTCACTCCTCCTCTCTCCTGTGCAGGTTTGTCCTATAAGCCAGCAAAACCCACTGCTGTGAGGAACAGCACTGCTGAAAAAGCACAGATTATACACCCGCTGGTTTCCAGTCACTCTTCCCCAAAAAGCATTCATTTGGGCCTCACCTGCCTGAGCAAAAACCACTCAGGTGAATAGCAGGGATAGTCCAGTGCACCCCAGAATCAGCTTGGACATTGCCAGGTGCTCAGAAAAGGCCAGAAGCCTGAGGTGGAACTTGGTACACAAGGATCATCTTTGGCTGCCTCAGGAAGCTGCAACTCCTGCTTGTAACAGAGCAGGTTTAAGGTTCCTGTGAGTCATCCCTAAGCTGTACTGTCCTTCCTTCCAGCAGGTGCCAGCCAGGGCTGTGCCTCAGAGGAGCTGCTGCTCTCTGAGCAGTTCCAGCACAGGAAAGGGCAAGGAGCAGAGTCAGGAAGAAAAGCACTTTGCAGCACAGAGCTGAGCACTGTAAACCCCCAACCAGACAGACAGTGGGCTGTTAAAGCAGGCACAAGGACATTCCTCCCCAAACCCCCAAACTGCTTAAACAATCTTCACTCTGTCAGTGAAGAACAGGAATGTTCTTCGAAAGCACAGGAGGATTTTTATGCTTTGCTAATAACTTATTGAATGAGCCAACTAGACTCACTACATCCAATTTGGGCTTCAAATATTCAATATATTCCTGGCAACAACTCTGTTATGTACCGAAGGAGCTCCTACTCCAGCAGATATTAGTTCCAGTTGTAATTTTAAAAAGTAATTCATTAAAACGCTGTCATGGTATGATAACAATGTTTTTAATAACCTGTAAATCATTTAAATGCTTACATTCTTTTGAAATTCAGGAAGATTTAACTACTGCCCATACTACACAGGGCTGGCCAAAACACTGACAGAAGAGCTATTCTATACCTCAAATCAATTCTCTTCTCCAGTCAGCCTTAGGAGCTCATTGCTAATATCAGCTTTGGGACTGCATGAGATTTGAAAAGTGAACACAAGAGAGGCACTTTTCAGAGGCACACTGGAAAACAGTTTGGTTCCTTCCAACAGGCACTGAAGCAAAACTCTCCATACTCTACATCAGTGAACTATCAACTGCAGCAATGCTTTTGCAGTGGCTTTAAGATTTGGGAGAGCAAGGGAAAAGGATGACCACATTTCTGTATCATCTAATTTCCATGGGAAAGAGTTGACAAGTTCAGTGGTCTGAACCTGATTAAAAAAGGGAGAGTGAGCACCAACTCCTTGCCAGCCATGAGTAACTGGGGTAGGGGGATGTTTGCATGGGCAGGGTGAGCAGATGTGGCAAACTAGCTTTTTAAACCATTTGGAAACAAATCGTAACTTCAAGCAGCAAGTTTGATTTAAACAACTGTAATCTTGCACTATCAGGATTATCTGTTCAATGTTTAGAATAATTCTTGTGTTTCAAAACAAACATTATTTATTTTATGTTTCAATCTTTCTCCCTGTGTGGAAGATATTTCTATCAAAAACAAAACATTTCCAAAACTTCCAGTTAATGAAGTCTTTGTGCATCAAGCAAAAGGCACTTCCTTTTGGAAAGAAAGTGTGAAGAACAGGAGATTAAACCCACTGCATTAAAGTGGATTGAAAGCCTATCAGCACAGTAAAGAGAAGCTTATATCTCACTTTTATTTGCTCCAGGCACTCACAGCAGAGTTATAACTTCAATGTAAATAACGCTTTCCATATACTTGTATTTTTTGTATGTAAAACATTAACCAGATTTCAAAGTTAACCTGGAATTCGTGCTGCACAGGTAGACAGCAAATTAAAATGGTTTCTCATTAAGTCATCAAGCTTAAATACAGATGACCTAATGTAACTGGTGATGGTCACAACCACAGGTGTTGATAAGTCTGACTAATGAACACCACAGTAACAAGGATCACTGTATCATGTGCTGAGGAAAAACTGCTGCTTAAACTTAGCTTAGGTGGCATTAACTATTACTGCAAGCCAGAGTCCGACATAAACACATATTTAGAGAGTATCAGCTTTTTCTACCCGGCCATGAGGCACTGAAATCCTAGAGAGGAGCCTCAGCTTGTTAGACTGTGCTATAAACATACTTCCAGCAGTCTGGATACTGTACCAAAATAAACAGAGGCATTAAAAGCAGTTCTCCAGTATTTTTAAAGGGACCCAGGAAGGACAGTCAATTTGGTTTGCACACAATGTGTTACTGTTTGGCTTTATTTCTAAATTAGGGGGGGAAAAAAAGCTGGTAGACCTGAGCAAGTGCTAGAAGATGGACACAAGCCGCCTCTGTTCTGGCAGGGCAAAACACATTGCTGTCACACTACCAAGTTTAATGCATAACAGTGTCATCTCTTGACAGGTGTAGTATGAACAAAGGCTATTATGATGGAGTGCTTCAGGACAGGAAAAGAGAAAACTACGAACTGGGCTGAAGCTTTAGTGTTTCTGCTCTGGAAACTTCATTTCTCACAGAGCTTCTGACCTAGTCACTTTTCCTGACATTGACAAAAGATGATTATTCTCCTTGTCTCTTCCTGTGTACTCTCCAATAATAGGGTACAGCTGCCAAAGTTACCCAAACATATCCCTGTAAAACTGTGGTAAATGTTTCACATTTTCTCCTTCTACTACATGAATGTTAGTGTGGGCAGTTTCCACATCTTTAAACCTTTTTTAGTCCCCAGATAAGAGGCAGCTATTCTCCGGAAAATTTCCTCTAAAACCCTCAGCCCTGTAACCAAGCTCCAGCATTTAAAAGGGGTTAAAACTAACTCCACCAAGTTTTCTGTTGGACTAGCAGGAGAGACAAGGTTTTTCAGCAGTCAGTCAGCAGCAATGGCTGGTGAGGCTAACACAGAATTACCTGCTGCCAGCCCCTGGTGTGGGAATGTTTGCAGCCACAGCCTCCCACCAGTGAACTCTCTTCACCAGCAGCTTGCAGAGCACAAGAACTGACAGACTTTGTGTCCTGTGCTTGAATAAAACCCCCAGCTCAGCCTCCAACAACCCCCAGCCCATGACAGAGAAGCTACAGCAGAACATGCAAATGAAGGATTCTCGAGTCACAGCTGAAGAAGCCACATTAACGTGACTCACAGAATCACAATGGAAATTCTGAGGAATTTCATAAATCAGAGTGAGCCATTGCTGCACTGTGACATTCAGCAATTTTCCCGAAAAGAGATGGTTAAGCGCTACTAAAAAACAAGTAGTTCATAGGCAGAAAAAATAGACAAATCCATCTTCCTCCCAACTTGTTTGACTGACCTTGTGGTACAGGTGGGGTGATGAAGGTCAAAACCGCATTTTTTGGTAACAGTCTCCTTCTCCTGTATGTAAAGACTCATATAAATGTAGAAGTGCTGGAACATCTATCTAGAACTGTTTACTCTTTGGGGTTTGGGCGCCTGTGCCCAGACGCTGAGGGCTGGGGCTCCGTGAGGGGAGGCCTCAGCCAGGCCGCGGCACCTCGGGGAAGGGCAAAACCTGCACGGAGTGAGGGGAAAAGTGTGAGGAATGTCCCTGGACTGAGGGGAAAAGTGTGAGGAATGTCCCTGGGAGTGGCTGTGCTGGATTCCCTGGCAGCCACCACGGAGCAAATCCACGCTGCAGCCTGCGGAGGAGCTGGAGCAGGCGGTATTTCCTGAGGGAATGTGGCGGCGGAGAGGAGCCGCAGCCATGGAGAGCCCGCACTGGAGCAAGAGAGGAGCTGGGATGGACTGGCCACAGCCCAATTCCCCCTCCCTTCGGCCCTGCTCAGGGGCAGGAAGAGGTGGAGGAGTTGGGAATGGAGAAATGAAGCTGAGCTTGCAAAAAAAAGGGGCATGGGGGAAGGTGTTTGGTTTTTATATTTTGCTTTTCACCATCAAAATGTATTTTAATTGGCAATAAATTAATTTTCCCTGAGCTGAGTTTGTTTTGTCTCTGATGGTAACTGGTAAGCGATGTGCCTGTTTTTATCTCACCCCACGAGGTTTTTCATGCCATTTTCCCCCCTGTCCTGTGAGGGGGAGAGTGCCGGAGGGGCTGGGTGGGCACCCAGGAAGGGCAGGGCAGAGGGAGAGCTCCGAACGGGAATTCGCCCGGGCTGCTCCATGCTGGGCTGCGAGCAGCACGAAGCCCTCACGCAGCACTAACTCTGCTTGGTAGCAATGGCTCCAGCACCTGGAACGGCCTCCCTGCACAGAATATTTCCAGATATAGCATCTGTAGCTATAAACCAGCAATTCTATAGGAAACATAAGGAAGGGTGCATTTAAACTGCTGTCAACGCTAGCTCTGATCTTTCATCCTGACATTTCATCCTACCCTCACGATCCAAGACTGAAGGAATGGATGGAGGGGTGACAGGTCTCACACAGAGCACTGAGGAAACAACGGCTAAAAAAAGAAAAAATTATGCTTCAAAGCAAAAAAAAAGGAGAAAGATGATTTCATCAACAATCAGCCAGCCAGATTTTATTAATCCTGACTGTACTTGCAGGATCTCCAAAGGACTACAGACTAGTGTACTTCTTATGTAATTACTGCCAATCACCTCTTTGAGCCAGAAACACCAGACAGAAAGCAGTCTTACAGAAAAAAAAAAATTTAAAGGGGAAAAAAAATAATCTTGTTAGCTTTAGATTCAGTAAGATACTGGACTTGATGAGAATTCAGGGAAAGGAGATAAGAATCGAGGAGAAAAAGTAAAAAGATAAAAGGGCAAAACCCCAGCATTTGTTTTGAAGACTATTTATTTAAAATTGCTGCTGACCATAAAATGAACAAAAGTAACAGGAAAAAAAATATTGCCATATCTAAGTGCCATGTTTCTGTGATAATATGGAGCAGCATCATATGTTGCAATAAAATGTTTTAGCTGATCATTTCTTGTCTTTTTTGGCACTCTGCTGACACACTTTTTAAAGTGTTAATTAAAAAAAGAACCAAATCAACACTACAAATTGGATGGATTTGTGCCCTACAAACAGTCTCTTCTGACCAGTAATTGTGGAGCTGGGGCTCAGCCAACTTCCAATGAATCTGTGGAGAGTTTCCAGCAAACTGTCATCGCAGCAGGATGCAGTTCTTGATAGGGTGATCATACATGGCAAGTGAAGTGATGCTGAACTGTCACTAAACAAGTCTATTTTACTGTGCCTGAACCTTCCTTTAAGGCTCACCCAAAAATGGAGATTGACAGTTTATATTCAGATATACATTTATACCAAAATGCACCTAAAACCCCGTGGTATCCTCCTGGAAACAAGGTTTTTGGATGATTGTCACGTTGTGGGGGAACAACAAAGAACACTGAACCAGCCGCAGCTCTAGAACACAAACGCTTTTTTATATTTATAAATCAAATAGGCCATGACAAGAGACCTGAACATGAAGTACTTTCCCCTTAGGGGTTCTGACTTATTTCCTTTCTGTTTTCTTTAGTTTGAAATAAAGAATTTCAGATTTCATATACATGAGAGCATTTTAAGTGTGCCTAGTGCAGCCCTCATACTGTATTCATCTATTGCTAATATTTTTAGAAGGCTATTTCCAAGATACAGGTAAATAAGCACAAAAAGAAAGCTAATCTGCATGTAGAATACTAAGAGTAATTTGGAAATTTAGTGCAGATGTATTGACTTTTGACAGGTTTCTGCTTTGTGAACATGGACCTAGTCAAGGCTAGGCAAACACAGAGTAAGAATCAGCAGTCTAAGCCTCCCTTGATGTACCTTCCCTCCAACAGCCTTCAAAATATCACAGGTAATGTCAGGAAAGTGATAGTGAAGTGTTTGTGTACTTTTGGAGAAAATACAAAATTCCTTCTGTGTTACTGCCTTGGAAATCAGAATATCCCTTCTCACCCTGCAGCTTCTTCCTTAGATACATAGGATGGGGGAGAAATGAAAGAAATCCTTGCCTACTGCACAATAATTCATAATCGCACTATTTTATACTCTCCTGTCTTTCCATCCTGCCCCGTACCACTTAAATAGGTGCACACTGTAAATTGTCTGAAATATCTTCTAAAATAGGTAATTTAGCTTAAATCACTGTTTTCTGAACTCAGAAAAACAAAAAGAGCAAACAATACATTTTTAAGACTGTCACCCTACAGAAGAAGCAGGTTTAAGAGGACTGACTTTCAGAGGGAGAGCTCAGTATTTCCTGAAATTTAGAAAGACCAACTTGAAAATTCAGGAGTGAAGAGAAGCATCTGAAAACTAGCAGCCACTGGAAAAGCTGATGGGATTGTGTTCAGATATCTGTTGATAGAACTGAGAAGGCACAGGTATAAAGCAATATTGCATATTTTCCATTCTGAGTCACTTTGCCAAATTAACTGTTAGGCTGCAATCTTTCTGCTACCTCTGCCCTTCAAGCAACGTACTTGTCCCAATTAAGGCTTTAACCAAAATGATTCAGATGTTTCCAAGAGGAAGGTGAGGAATGCGATTCTTTTCTCCTGTTGAAAAGCTCATCACTTCAGAGTCACAGAACAGGATCTTGTCCTTGGGCCACAGAGAGTCGTCTTTTAGAACAGTAAGGCCCAGGACAAGTGCATGATAAAGGCAGCTGAGGGAACACAATCAGCCAAGCTGGGAGGACCAAGAGCCCTCCAAAAAATCTGAACCAAGCATGCAGTTGCTTGGACACCTTGGAGAAATCACTTTGCAGTGAGATTTTAATGGGCAGGTCAGGAGATCAGACTCGGGTTCTAGCTTTAGATAGGCTTTATCCCATCTCAGTAATTCTTACATGGTTTCATCAGGTTATTTAAGCAGGCACAGTTAAGAAAGAGTGAGAAGGAAACTAAGGGGAGAGATCTGAATTAGATGCAGCCTGTTTAATTAACTAGCTCAATATAACTGTAAGCCTTTTTTTTTTTACTAAAAAAAGAAAATAAATGCCTTCCAAAAGAAGAGGCCACTGGGACTAAAAGACAGAATGTATATTAAAGCCTCAAGTTTTCTAACTGAGGAGTTGGCAGGACTCACATGCCCAGGGGAATCAATCCCTCATCAGACATGCAAGCATCCACCCATCACACATGCATAGTATGTGCTTTGGAGACTTTATCACAACATACACAATGGCAGAAGCAGCCCAAAAGAAATGTATTTCTAGAGGAACCAAGAAAAAAACTGGCAAGAAGAGACACTTTTTTAATGATGCCAAGTCGATATTACACTCAAAATAGCTTTTTCTCATTTCCTAAACAGTTGAAACAACAAAAATAAATAACGTCACTCTGAAAGACACAAACAAAAGCACAAAACATATTAATCACAAAAACGCAGGATCAGTGCCTCACTCCACTAAACAGGGCTCTCTTGTGTTCAGAGAAGAACAACGTAACTGGCAAATTGCTACACAACTCTTTCCCTTTTGACCAGCCAGCAACTCAGCTTACTGTTCTGGAGCAAATAAATTCACAAAGAATACAGAACTTCTTAGTGGGGAAGAAGATAGAAATGTTGGTCAGCTTCTTTGGAGAGGATGCAAAATATGTGTGAGTCTCAATAAAGACAGTGGCCCACTGAGAGCACTTACAGTTTAAATACATAAGAGTTGTTTCATCAACCCCTAAAAGCCACCCCAGTTCAAGAGACAGCATTAGATGTTGAATTACATCTTGTAAAGCCTCTACTCTGGCATGTCAGAAGGTAAACAAGCAGTGGATCACCCTTTGTGCATATAGTGGGCAAAAGGCCTTATCCACCTGAACAGACTGACCTGGAGATCACCTGTCGAAAGAGAAGAGCAAAAAAAAAACAGTACAAGAGGCAGACAAGATGCAGCGAGATAAGCCCAGGAAGATCCAGAGTGATGGAAAAGACCAAACCCAGCAAGTGAGAGGTGTATTCTGTCATGGGCTCATAGCTCAGTCCATAGCCATGCCTCTCCCTGAGAGGCAGATTGGCTGGAAGCAGCTCCTCAGGACACTTAAAACCGCCGTAGTTCTCCATTTCCTTCTGCTGTGAAGTGCCTCTGAAAGGTAAACCACATCCTTGGGTTATGCTAAAAGTCAGGGGTCATGGCAGTGGGCTGTGGCAGCAGCTGTGACGTTTGGGGTCAACGCAAGTCCTGGGGTCAGATCCTCCAGAGGATAACGAGTCTCGTGGGAAATGAGAGGTGGAGGAAACATGGGTCTGGAAACCTTCTTCAGGAGCACTTTAGGGCTCAAAATTCACAACCCCCAGCACCCACTGCAGGAAGAATTTAAAAAACCCCACCTAGATGTAAATGGAGAGACGATAGCTGGCTCAGAAGAGCATGTCTCTTATCAGATATGAATTATAAATCAAACACAGCAGGCTAGAGAAGGAATCATTAATTTTTCAGTTCTCAAACCACAGATATCATGTTTAGCTCTATCCCACTAGTCTTTGTAATACAATGCAAGAAAAATTACTTGCAAAAGTAACTAGTCATTATGGAATCACATACAAATAAAAGTTTAAAGACTACAATGTTACCATTAAACTTTTAAAGAGAGACAACAAAGCTTTAGTACATGTATCTCTGTATTCATACATTCATGCAGTGTTCAAGAAACAAAACAGTCTTGCTGCATGACGGATGGCCCATAATGACATTAAATGGAGTAGAAACTGTAGAATTAAGCAAATCCTCAGAAGCTCTCTCTGAAAGAATGATCTCCATTGAGTCCTGGGCTGACAGGGCTTCAGCCTGGAGTTGGCACATTTGTGCAAAACTTCCTGAGCACCAGTACTTCAGTTGTACACTGCCTCTCTGCCTCAGTTTAAGTAAACAGGGATTATGGCACTGATGACCTTATTCACAAGTTACACTACTGAAGACCAGAAGGGATTGGAGACTTCCTAAGAAGTAGAACAGCTTTGCCCCAGGAAAGTCTTCTCAACTCAAGCAGTAGTGAAAGAAAGCAGGTGTTTTCCAACCTGTTTATTATCATCAGCAGGCCAAATTCAATGCCACATGTAAGACCTTGTATCTTACTATCATTGCAATCTATTTGTCAAATGCCATTTTCTAAAAATACACAAAGATGACACAACCAGAACCATTTCATTTCAAGGAACCAACCCTTCCACTATCATAAAAGACTTGTATCTGCCTGTCCTCCTCCATTGTCCCCCAGATTCTTGAGAGCACTGCTCATACAGACCAGCTTTGATTTCAAAATTAGTAGATTATGTAAGACGAGGGAACATTCTTAGCAGAGCTCTGCCAAGAGGAGCTGAGGTGGTCCTTGCATTTTATTTTTGATACATAACTATCTGGACATAGATCATGCAGAAGTCTTGCTTCACAACCAGAAGAAAATATCACGTTGATTCAATGGCCACACCTAGCAAGTCCTGTTATTTTAGTCCTGCATTGTCTTTAAACTGAAATCTGTGTAGCACATATTAATTTCCTTTGTTGCTGCAGATGTTACAACTTCCATAAATGACTTAGAAGTCACCTTATCAGATTCAGTGGCTTCATATCTCCTTCTGTTTGACTTGTCCTGTGTATCAGAAAGCAGCCATTTTATATGCCTCTTTTTACGGAATTCTTAAAAATTGGTCATTAAAAAAAATCTAGTGCCTGTTGATGCTCTTATTGGTTTTGCCACAAAGACTCATTAGCCATTTACACAAGATGCAGTATGTGCAAAGCCAGCTTCAAAGAGAAAGTAAAGATGTAAAACTTATGCACCACACAAAAGAGAAATGAGACAATAATTTAACAAAAAACCCAAAACAAAACAAGAACCTAGAGACCTACAGTTACTGGTCAAAGTCACAGGTCTGACCACATGAAGATGGCCATACAGACATCCTCAAGAGCCTGTTCCATCGTTGTTCCTTGGAATGTTGGAGAATAAGGCAAGTTAACAGTGTGGTTCCAGTTCCACACTGTTAATTCTCAAGGCAGTGGCTCCTGAGCCCAGTGCCAGACACAAACCCCATGGAGGGAGAGCTGCCCACCTACACAACTCATGGCTCCTGCTGCTTGGAGCCAGGAAACTACATCATCAAATGCTGGGGCTTGGTAAAACACAGGAGGTGGCTCAGCAAGCTGCTGACAGCAGACAAGGGTTAACCACAGCATTATTAGATCATAACACATCTGGAGAGTCTTATTGCTGGGGCAAACATTAATCTTCAGAGAAAGCTAAACATGCAAAATGAGATCTCACTCATGAGAAAGAACTGAAAGGGAGGCTATACACAATGAAAATAATCCTAAATAACTTTTGAAAAGTTAGGCTGAAAAGGGGGAGAGGAAGTATTTTTCCATAAGGAAATACCTGCCTCTCCTAGCCGACTGGGATCAGAGTAAGCAGAAAAGTTTTAAGCTGAACTTTTCCATTTTGAAGCATTTCTGTGATTGACCCAAGTTTAAATTAAAATGATGCTTGTTTATAGAAATGTCCAAGCTGTCCTTATTCCCAGAACTGTACTTCAATTGTGTTGATATAGATATTACATTACATTATTTCCCTGAAGACATGAATAAGAGCTAATGTAAATGCCAATTTAGTTTTAAGAATCCTGGGAGAGTAACGCTTTGTCTGGCTTTATTTATGAAGGCCCTTATATATTTAAGCAGTCTCAAGTTTGCTTTGTTGGGCTCCAACTTAAAAAGTAATTTGTTCATTTAAGAATGTTCTATGATTAATTCACTCTGAGCGTGTACCAAGGTTTTCTGGAGAGTAGTCATTTCATGGTGCACACCCACACTGGAAACAGCTGCTTTGGTGTTTAGATTTCAAATTCAGGAGGTATTTTTCCTGCACCTGGCTCCACTGTCTTTTGTTGCTGGATGATCTCAACACACAGCAGCAGAGCACAGGTATTTCATAAGGATTTCACATTAAAAGTGCACAAATGCTGTGTTTACAATTTCACAGAGAACCATGGTAACCACTGCAATATCTAAATATGGGTTACTGTACAGCTTATTCCATAATATCCTGAGAAAAACAAAGAATCAAGTAACCCACTAATGTTTGCACAATACGTTTAGAGTGCAGAATTTTAGGCACTTTGGACAGCTTTGAAGCAAGTCTAGCTAAATTGCATTAGTAATTGCAAAAAACCAATCAGTGACTAATTAAATCCTCTTTCTGGATACAGATTACTGGCTGAAGATTTATGTAGTAGACACTACACTGTGGTGTACTCATTGGAATTAATTTTTCCAATCACCAAGCAAGGATCTCTAAAATTGCCTCTCCATGGTAAAATAAGATCAAAGCTGAGTAGGTTTTTCCAATCTACGGTATTCTTTGCAAAAGAACAATACAGAATTTCCATTAAAAACTGCAGCATTTCTGTCTCAACCTCCATGCCTCTTCCTCTCAATTTCATTAGCTGCTCCCAGTGACAAATGATCAACTAATAGTAGCTCTGTAATATTGCAGCCAAATTGAACATTACTCTTGGATTATAGAGAAATAAGTCTTCTATCTACTGGCTTGAATCAAAGGACAGTAAATCAGTGTTCCACTCCTGCACTGATTACACAAGTGTAGCTCGTGTAGCTTTTACAATACTTCTCCCCCACTCCAGTGTGCATCTCCTTCATGCTCTAAATTGGCTTACACCACCTTATTGCTGTATTCCAGACATCTTCCAATGCAACCTGAACAAAACTCATGGCTTCCCTTTGCTGGCCTTGAAAAGTTTCCTTGTGATTTATACACTAAGTAAGCACAGAAAACCTGTTCCAGGTCATCTCCCACAGGTCCCACAGAGATCCCCACACCAGAGTCCTACAGCTGATTTCAGCTGAGAAGCAGGTAGTAGCAGAATAAGTTGTTTACACAATAATGTTATGTGTATAATTAGCAACTATCCCAGGTGATGAACCTCAAGAATCAGATCTCCAAGGTCCTCACATGTATTTATCTCTCAATTTAAGTTTTGTGTTTTCAGCAATAACATTCCTTAGTTGACATTACTAACAAACCAATTGAGCTTGAACAATCTTGTAGAGATTGTTTCTATTTATAAAAGGATACACATGTGGCATACTTGGACAAACAAGGACAGTATTTAAATTAGCATCTTGAAAAGGACTTTAGACAAAAAAAGAAAAATTGCTTGTACATTCTTGTACAAAGGCTGAAAGGCCCACTCTGATCTAATTGAGACACTCTCATTCCTATTTCCATATGACCTTAATCTCTGGTTATTAGGAAAAACAGAGAGGGGGTTGCTACTGGCATAATTCACACACTCTACAGCTGTAGCCCATGAACAGCAATAACTTCCATTACAGTGGCTCTTCTGCCTTTTTCAAACTGGATCTACAGTGAGCACTGAAATGCCACTGCAGTGGCTCCAGAAGGCACTGCATCCACAGCTGAACACGTGTAGCAATTTACTGCCTTCAACAAACATGATTCTGCTTTTTACTTTCTCAAAATACAGGAAGAAAAAAATATTCCCATTTATAATAAATACCTTTTTTTTTTCTAAAGAAATGAATTTTCAGAGTTTTCAGAAATGTCCTGTATTGCCAATTTTGCTGTTCCCCTTGGAAGCAAAGATCATAAAATCAACTAGTTAAAAACAGTAAAACAGAGGCTTCTCAGAGCATAAAAAAAAAAACAAAAAAACCACCAACTTTTTAGTCTTCAGTTAAATACATTTTCCTATTGAGACTGCCTGTCTTATCTTGCATGACAAGTTTGTCTAGATTTTATTTCCGAAAATTTTATAGCAAGATGAAATTGCCACGGCTTAAAAGGACATTTCTTTGTCATAACAAAAGTAAATATTTTTCAGAAGCTTACAAACATGACAGCTGAGATGACTCAGGTCAACCAGGCAAGCGTTACCTCTTCTGGATTGCAGGTAGAGTGGACAGGAAAAACCTGCCATTAAAGATGCATTTAACATGGAAAATGTTAAGGTATCTCAGGAGGCCAAACTGCACTGCTTGAAATCAGTATGTGACTGTGAGGTCAGTTTTAAAATTCACCTGAATAAACTGATGCACACATTTTTGCACACGCTTTTCCCCCTGTACAGTGTCACCTGCAGGGCTGTCAGTGAAGCTGCTCCCTACCACTTCCAGAGACTTCTTGGTTTGGCATATGGAAAGCAAAAAATAAAAGAAAAATCAGAAATACATTAATATTCCAAGTGGTGAAGAATGGTGTGGAAAGAACGTTCAAGGAGGGGGAAATTTGTTCTTTTTCATCATTAGCATTACCACTATCAAATGGACCCCTAGCATGGCTAGAAACAGACAAGGCAGAGGGGCTTTGTGCTCCAAAGTTTTCAGAATGCCAAGGATATCTGATCTGACCACCTGGTTAGGATGGGGGGAGGTGGATTTGTGGAGTGGCAGCGTTTCCATGTGCTCTCACACACACCACAGCACAGCTGGAACTTCTGCCATCACACAGCACAAGCAACTGCCACCAGAGCTCTCCCAAATCCACAAGCAGCCTTCAGCAAGTTATTAGGCAGAAGCCAAACTGTAAGAAGGGTGTAAGACCACACTCTAAGGCAGAATTCACGCTGTCCAGCAGCATATCAAGATAAAACAATCTGAGCTACAATTTTATTTTTTTGTTGTGCATCTACTCCTCAGCATTCAGTTCTATTTCCTCTAGGCTGGTATAAAGCACACCTGTGTTACAGCTGAAGCTCCATACCATCTGTAATATACATTTTAAATCACATTTTATCATTTGTTCTAACTGAAATCAGAACACTGAATTGGCAGAAGTGAGTATCTGCACATCTGGAACGAAATACTTTAGGCAAGGAAAACATCTTTGGATACAAATCAAATTCACTAAAGCAAAGATGATCTTCCATTAGCTTGACCTTTGCTAGTGACTAAACAAACCCAAGTCAAAACAGCAGACTGTATTTTTCCCTTTTTGATCTGTGAAGATATGCAAGTCATGGGAGGAAAAGGTCTAACAGATAGTTCAAGAACTCCAGGTACATATATAATTATATTTTCATTAACTACCATCCAGGATGACTACTATAGTTTTGAACTTTAAAGTGCTATTATCTGTTTAAGGTTATTCCAGTGCAGGATCAGATAACTGCAGGAAGGAGGTAGTGCTTATGATTTAAGAGGTGAATGTATCATAGTGCATCTGGATTCATATATGTCTAACTACAGAAATGCTGACCCTTTCTGGTTCATGAAATATAGTAAAATTATATACAGATGGGGTGGGGGGGAGGCACCAATTTTTCTTTAACTTACCATGAATTGGAGCCAAGTTTTCCTCCCTGTTAAGGTAAATCCAGCAGCCCTGCTATGGAGCACAGTCTACCAGCCATTCTTCCTCCTTCTGCCATCTGCACAGCACAGGTTTAGGCTATTTCTCTATTTTCTTTCCATCCCTACTGCGACTTCAACTTCAGTTGCTCTTCTACACCAATTTATCACTCCTCAATTGTTTCCTGAAGGTTATTGGTATTAGACTCCCTGTGCCACAGACTGCATTAGAGTGCCAATTGCAGATGTCTGTGGTGCATATCTATGATTATCTCCCATTATGACTCTTAAAGAATAAAGTTGTTCGCATTTTCCGAACTGACTCAATGAGTTTTCACCTTATTTGTGCTTTCACTTCACCCAGAAAATTACCCATTTTATTATCCCATTTCAAGAAATAATATACAGCAGCATTACTACCATGATATCAAAGAAGCAGTGGCACCTAGACCTTTGTTATGAATTACATGTTTCTACTGTATTTCAAAGATGCTCAAGAGGCTGCATGCTACAGAAAATAGTCTGAAAATTGGTATTTTATCAGAAACTTCAGGCCTACAATATTCAGTGAGAGAATGATGAGCTTTTTTCCCTTACTAAAATGAGCCACAGTTTCCCCTTAAAACCATATGCTTTCAGCTGGCTGTGTAATCTCCAGACACAGGCAGGGCAGCTGCTGAACTAACTCAGAAGTTCTCAGTACTAACACCTACAGTAAGTAGCCAATTTAAGCAGATGAAGAGAACTATTAGCTCCAGAATTATTATAACATCATTTAGGTTGGAAAAGTCCTTTTAGATCACTGATTCTAACTGTTCACAGGTGACATTCTACTTGCTGACAATTAAGCTGCATTCTCTGCTAATACTGAAATTGCACAACCTGAAAGAAGGTGGCAAGTTCTTGAAACACAGGGTCTTTGAATGAACACAATTAGGTTTACACCACAGCACTTGGTAGTCCAAGGCATAAGAGCCCAGACTTCACTGAAATAGGTTAAATTGTTATCTCTACAAAAAGCCTTATAAGAAATATGAAGGAAAAATGATTTTGGTAGAAATAATTTCAGGTTTGCTAGAACTGAATCACTGGATTCGTGCTATGTTAAGAAGAATTGGTTCTTCCTTCATTACACCATTTTATTTGCTCATATAAGTAAATTAACTTAATCATTCTATACAACATTATTGATACATTCCTTCATAATGCTTAGAGTTAATGCTTGTTTACTCTCCCACTGTGACAAATTAGACCACCTACTCAGACACTGTATTTATTACTGAAGGAACACACATGGAGTGCTAAAAGTCTGTGATAATACAACTGCAATATTTAGTTGCCTTTCCAGGCAATAATCTTGATAGCTAAATAGTTTAGTTCCCCCTCATAAAACCAGAAGAAATATAGCAGCGATACAGTGAATCCTGAATGCTTAGCAGAGGAAAAAGAATAAAGGAGAATCTAAAATGGAATTTTCCCAAAGTATAACAGTACCACTGATCTGCACCACGATGAACTAATAGCAGACACTGTGTATTTCAAACACTCATTATGTGCTGCTTTTTAGCAAAGGTGTTCGGAAAAGAAGTTAAAAATAAAGACCACATTGCTAAAAAGCTAACCCTGGCCTGCAAGTTCAAAGAGCTTTTCATCCAGCAGAAGACACTCATAATGTGTGGCATGAGCCCACAAACGTGTCTAGGGAAAAAGCCAAGTCAGAGCCTCTGTTTTCATACGTGTTACTCAGAAATGTTTCCAGCGCCCTAAAAAGCTTATTTTTTCTATTCAGTAAGTGGTTTAAAAATAGTTATTATTCAGTTTTTCCACAAATATTATCCTCTATTATTCAATTTCACTGTGCTGAAGTTGCTCAAATCCCTGATATCGTACTGAGGTGATCTGCACCCAAAATTTGATAGGAGTCCCGTCCATCTTCAGTTTCATGTATTTATACACAGATTACTTCATTAAGAGACACAGCAGCCTTAGAGCTTAATGACACAAATAAGGAATTAATAAATACACATGTAAATCTTCATCTGATAAAGTTCTTGTGCTATGACAAGCAAGCATGGATTGTATCAAAAGCACTGCTTAAAACAGTTTTAGGCCAGTGTTTCAACTGCTGCATATCAGAGCTCTATCCAACATCAAACGAGCTGTGCAAATCAACACACCTGAAAATTCAGGTCTATCTTAGCCTTTAATAACATATCACAACAAAAAGATCTTCAGGAGACAAAACACTGCCTGTGGAAAAAGATAAAAAATGGAAATGCTCAGGAAAGGGGACAAAACCCACTGCCACACAAAAGAAACTAATCTCATGCATATGGCTTGCTTTGATTCCACAACAAAGATAGATTTTACTAAAACTGCTCAGCATGAAAAACAACACCAATCCCATACAAATTCATCCGAGTATTTTTGAATGGACAGGACTTCAGATTCTGCCTGACAACAGTTGCTCAATTATGTGTTACTTTTATTACACACAAGACTTGGCAGCAGCAGGGAACGTATGTCTGGGACAATCCTCAAAAAATACACTAACACTTCAAGATACACAGGCCAAGTTACAATATGGAGAGATCCTTAAAATACTTCATTTTGCATGTAATTATTCACTGATAACAGAGGGAGCAGAGTGAAGTTTCAGATTCGGTAATAGATTAAAATTGATTGCTTCTTCCGTACAAATTGTAAAACGAACGTCTCAGTTGATGTCCTGCTGCCAAAGGGATGTTTCAACAACAACTGTGTTACCAGGAAAGTCTTACATCACTAAGCAATTTGTAGCTCTACACTGGAAGTATCATAATAAAACAAACATACAGCTTCCAAAACAACCTTAGCATACATCCATTTCTCAAGCAGCCAGAAAAAGAAATGCTGGCATTAAGGCCCTTTTTTTTTTTTTACCGTTTAATATTCACCACTCCAGTGTCAACCAAGTTCATCACAAAAGCCAACTTCTGTCCTGTGTTTGCCTGTGAGCATCAAACTATAATTAGATGCCCAAATGATGAATGATAGGCTGATACTTGTACTAGCTCTTGAGCCTTGACCAGTTCTTGAAACAGTGTAATATCCTGAAAGGATTTACCCGTACTTCATATCAAATGCATTGAAAACACACAAGGAAAAATCAAGGCATATTAAGTCAAGAGCAAAACTCAGTGTCAAAATCTGTTTCAATTTAAGAAACTGTTAGACAAAACAACATTTACATTTTATTCTGAAATCCTACATTCATATTACCATACCAGTGACGAGCATTTTAAAATATCGAGAATCATATCACAGCCAAACCACGAAAGATAATGACACAGACACATACTCCCACTCTTATAGAGCCTTCTGCTTCCAACAGCTTCACTGAGCTCGGATAAAAAATAGCAATGGCAAAACAAGGAAAACAGAGTTCCAAAATAAGTGCAGCAATAAATCTTAATATGCAATAGCCATGTTTTCACCTTCCCAAAGGCAGCTTAGTCAAAGCTCCTTTCAGGGCAGAGTTTTGTAGCATCTCTGGAAACACCGACACCTCTGCAGGGAGAGTGTCGCTACCCCCGCACAGGAAGGGTGAGCGAGCTCCAGAACTCGAGTGTATGGAAAGGGAGAGGAAACAGCCGAAGCACTACAGCACTCACATATTAATATAACTACCGGAGAGCTGCAAGCCGACAGCCACCGCTCCATTCTGCATTTAAGGGAGAAGGGAACGAGAGAGGAACAGAGGGGAAAAGTTTCCTCGTCTTTCCGTCAGCCAAACGTAAATTTGTTCATTAGCTCAACCTTTCAGGAACAGTTACATAAAAATATGTAAAATCAGTAATGCTTAGAATAGGATGCCTTCCACTTCAAAAGGCTGTGCCGGATAAACCCTGAGACACACGAGCGATTGTCGGGAGAGGCCAGCTCTCCCTGCCAGCACAGACTCCGGCCAGAGACAGGCTGGATCCTCGCCTGCCGGCACCGGGGCTGGGGCTGCACCGCCCTCCCGCATAGCAGCCCCGCACAGGCGGGCAGAGGGGCTGCGGGCTCGGGCATCTCTGATGCACACAGCCGGCAGCTGCGGGAGGCTGATGGGGTTTTACGTGCCATGAAATGGTGGATCTGACTGTCAGGCACATTTATGATAGGGAGAGATCGTGAGCCTCTGCAAAGCAAAGCCGGGCAGGGATAGCAGGAGGCAGGCGGGGAGCAGGACCGGCAGCGGCAGGGCCTGGAGGTCTGTCATGCCCAGCCGCCTCCCCCCGCCGGGCCGGGCGGCCCCAGCCCCGGGCCCCCCCTCCGCCAGAGCGGTACTTACGTGAAAACAAAAAATAAAGTAGTCGAACCCACTAATAAGGCAGCTGCTGTGGAGACCGGGATGTATTTAGTAGGTTTAAACCTCTTTCCAGTGCTGCTGGGCATCCTGTAGTTTATACATCACTATGTAAATCCAACCCGAGAGGAGGGAGCCGGGAGGATGCGGGTCCCTCCGGCGCGGGGAGAGCGGGACCCGGGCGGCTGGGAGGGACAGGAGAGGGACGGGAGCAGCTGACCTCCAGCACAGGAAATCCCACCCACACCGCCCAGCCCACTCGGCTGATGTCAACCAGCCCCTTAAGGTAGCGCTGCGGGGAGACGGCAGTGGGGCGCGCAGGCGGCGCGGCCCCGCGGAAGGGCGGCCGGGCCGGGAAGCCCCGGTCCCCGGGGCGGCCGAGCCGTCGCCGCTCGGGGCTCCCGCAGCGGGGCAGCCCCTGCGGACAGGGGGGTCCAG
>VZRO01008200.1:381433-397775 GCA_013397915.1 Daphoenositta chrysoptera
CACCACCACCCCCCGAAAAGAAAAATGGCAATGAGCTGAGCTCCGCAGGGCGCAGTGTGGGACGCTGGAGCTCCCGGAGCAGCTCCCGGTGCAGCGGGGCTCCAGAGGGGGCTGCGGGCGCGGCACCGCCGCAGCAGCCGCCGAGCGCCGCGGGGTCCGCGCGGGGAGCGGCTCCGAGCGCGGCCCTGCAGGACACGGCCAGCTGCACACCAATCCCGCCTTGCTAGCTCAGGGAATAAACCTTACTTTTCATTCTGCTACACCCAGGGTCACAATATTAAGGGAACTGCTGCACTCCGCCAAATTTAACTGATTCCAAGATCCATTACTGAGTGCAAACATAACTGGAATTACACTATAGTCTGTTCTTTTAAAAACTATCCACTAGCATGAAGAGGCAGACAGAAGAGGTAATTTAAGGTAACAAGAGAAAGTTCACCGAATCAGCTTTCCCAAAAGCAGTGCGTGAATGGCTCCTCTGTTCACACTCGGGGGCACCACCCAGCAGCTCGCCTCAGTCACAAGGAAACCCTCCGATGGGAAGAAGGGTTCAAGGCCGCTTGGAAGTTTAGAAATCAAGACCAGGAGCTGCATGCATCTTGCTCCCTCCCTCCTGCTTTCTTTCTCAGCTAATCCCCCTTCTGCAGCTGCCAACATGCAGATAAAGTAACCCCTGCCTAACACAAAAGCCACGTTTGCAGCATCTGCTGGGTGTTGTTAAAAGCAAGCTTGCCCTAGAAGGCGTACACTGCAGTGCTGTTCTGAAAGGACATCCATCATTTCTTTTTAAGAGACTTGATTAGTTCCACAGTCCTAGAAGTCTTAAGAACAGAACAAGTAAAACCCAACCAAAAATCTGTAAGGGCCTTCAACTTTGCCGTTTGCAAATCGCTCCCTCCCCAGCCACAAACCAAACAAAAAACCAAATTTTGAGCATCAGCTTTAACAAAAGCAAAGCCAGCAAGTTTCAGCCTGAGTACATATGGCTATGTGAAATCTCAGCTTTTGCTAACAACTGCCCTGCTTAAAAAAAAAAAAAAATCTTATCCAAAAGGGACTAAAGCCAGAAGGCAACTTAAAATTATCTCCAAACTTAAATTTTAAGGAATGGGAAGGACAACATCTACCAAAACTTAGTTATTTTTGAATGCTTGAGGGATTCAATGTTTCCTATGCTTCACTAC
Source organism: Daphoenositta chrysoptera (assembly GCA_013397915.1). Lineage (NCBI taxonomy): Eukaryota > Metazoa > Chordata > Aves > Passeriformes > Daphoenositta > Daphoenositta chrysoptera. The sequence goes on from VZRO01008200.1 coordinate 382,618, forward strand.
TCCTTGTCATGCCAGCTTATTAGAATTAATTATTTTCAAACCCCTTGTAACTAATCAAAAGGTCAACAGTTTTACACACAACCAGGCTCTGCTTACTAAGCTGAAAGGCTCCAGGTGCAGCTCCAGGAGCATGTTAAATCAGATCAAAGGCACACCTGGGAAGCAAATCTCTCCATCACCATCACTTACCTGGTCTGATGTGTATTGCTGAGTGGTCTTCAAGGAGCCAACTGGGTCCCTTTTCAACAAAACTGGGCTGGAAGATCCATTTCAGGAGCACACCTAATGCTCTGGGCCACACATTAGTTTAGCACCACTTACTTGACAAAAGCAGAGACTTCATCACTTACATCAGTTTAATCATCTTCCTCCTTCCCACTCAAGCAACAGTCTGGGTAAAGAATTTTAAATGCAAACAGAACTCTGACTGATTTTCCAGTGATATTTTCATTTTAATCTGAAAAATGTTATCTTAAGCAGCATTATTGACTGTTTATGAAGTTTGGTCAGCATCCTGTAATGGATAGTATGAGAATTACTCAAATGCATTTCTTAGGTTTTGAAAAATAGTAAAGTTCTCTCCCAAGTGACACTCATATCTGCATCTTTAGCATGGACCTGCAAGTTTCCTTTCTAGGTGAGCCATAGAAACATCCTGCCAAGTTTCTAGCATGAGCTGGTAAGCAATAGGCACAAGTTCGTTTTAAGATACGTATCTGGAGTTTGATGATTTATATAAATTGCATTATTTTTAAAGATGAAGCCTTTCTGGGACAGTAACATTTCTTCATGTGAATAGAAGAGTTATTCTTAAGGAGACTATGCCTCCTCTGCACCTCATTATTTCCAATTGTATTTTCCCCTAAGGACTCTTTCCTCTCTAGAAAGTCTGCTTCTCAAAGACAGCTTTACAAGTGGGGAGGATTCAGCACTTCTGCTCATTCCACAGATTCTTCAGAATGGTTTTCCCTTCATCACTCTGACACACTGATGCTGATCCAGTCTCACTGTATCAGCCCCCATTTGTTGGGCCAATCTTTCAAGCCATTCCTGTTCTGAAAAGAGGCTCTCAGCAGCAAGTGACTTTGGCTTTTTTTTTTAATATCCCAGTCACACAACACTTCTCTAGAGGGAGACTAAAGATAACTGAGTTTATCAGGACACAAAGAATTGTACCTTTCACAGCAACAAGAAGAGGTGCATCTCCAAACTGAACTGATCTTGAAAATCACCGTGGCAGCCTGGTTTGAGCTGCACAATCATCCTGTGGATCACGATACCTGTGCTGTGCAGTCATGCAGACCCAGCATTTCCAAAAGACAGCTGACACTCCATTTTACAGGGCTACAGTGTTATGCTGGATTGGGCTTTGGGATTCCTTTTTTTCTGGTGCACAATGTAGATCACCTATCAGAAAGCAGTAATTTTCTGTAATTTTGTGTCCAACAGTTCCCACAGTTCACCTCATTTCCTTCCCACTGACACTCCAGTTCTCAAGAACGCTCTGTTTTCAAGCCAGCACAAAGCACTGCTGAGCATCACTCAATCTCATTATTACAAGCCAAGTATATTTAAAGCAGTCAGATGACTTTACCTGTCAAACTCTAAGGATGTCTGAGGAGGACTTGACTAAAGCAGAACAGGCATGTCTCAGAATTGCTCTCTGGAACACCTTTATTTCAAGGACTGCAGTTTCTGGATTCACACTACCTTATGAGTGTGCCAGAAGATTTTGGCAGCACTGAGGTAAACAGCAATGGCAGCATGAGTTAGGGAAAGATTTAATGACAAAGAACAAACACAGCTACAAAGAACAATCTAAAAATAATCTGGCAGAGCATGGCTAGTAATTGCATATCTTCTTGCAAGATTTTACTCTGAGGTTTTACCCCAGAGGAAGGGCCAACCACAGAAGCTGTGTTGGAGCCACATGGCAGGGTACCCCTCTCAGAGCTGGTAAGATGAAAGAAAACTCACAACAGAGCAAGAATCAAGAAAGCCTGAAAGCCATGCAATTTTCATATCAAGTCATGGCACTAATTTTAGCTGGAAATCTCAGCTACGTGATTAAGAAAATTCTTTTATTTTGCACACTTGAAAGTACTGAAAATCCCTGGAATATTTTATTGGTCACTTGCAGGTTAGCTCCTGGCTCGTATTTGCTGTTGCCATTAAACAGCAACCACAATAAATAATTTTGCTTTCCTTACTGCATTTTCTTACTACAACAAGTGTAGCTACCAGCCCACTTAGTTCTGGTGACCTGCAAACTGTTCAGGGTCACTGGGAGAACCCTCAAGGATCACCAATTCCTCGTTTGGTAAAAACTGTTTTTCCCCTCAAATTTACAGTGCTCAGAACAGAGACATCTTGATCATCTTGTACTGCACAGTGCTGCCAAAAAGTCCAAGCAAGGGCCAGACAGTTCTAGGTACAAGCCAGGCCTAGTGAGTTACCCACTGGAACTCTGACAATTTTCATTTAGTTATTCATTTCTTACCAGATAAATCAAGAAATTATTGCCTAATTATGACTTTTCGGTAGCCTTAACAGATATACCACAACATTTTGTAGATGATTTCAATAGATATTTTTCATGGGATGGCATTTTCTCAGAATAGAACTGGTGTGTTTCCCAACAGCAGTGATGGGGCATGTCAATTTTCATTTACTGTGAGACTTTGGTAACTCTGCAGACTGATTCCTAAATGATTCCCACAAAAAAACTGCTTACATCAGCATGAGGTAGGCCTCCAGTTCTAAAGATTCACTAACCATCCTGTTTAAAACCATTAGTTAAGTGCAGTTTTCCTCCTCTAGAATCAAATATCACTCTAAATGATGCTGCTGAAACTCTGCAAGCCAAGTGTTCATAAACCAGTATACAAAATGTTAAAACTGGTAAGCACTATTTATATGAAGCAATATTAACTTTAATTATACCTGGTAAATAGTCTTGAGAAATATCCTCCAAACATACAAAATATTCAGTCATTTTAATGTCCAGTCCATCTTTGTTGATGTTTATAATAGCCATAATTGCTTTTATGGAAAAACAGCATTAGAAAATGATGAACTTTAAAGTATTTGAAATGAGGCCATCCAGCACAACATGAATAGGGAAGAGCTCAGGACACCATTGGCTTCTCTGTTAGGTCATAAGTAAATTGCACATCTTGATAAAACAGTTCATATCTACAATACAGTGAATCAGCTGATGTCAATTTGTAGAGTCAAGACTGATAAACAACGAGCTGGACTTTCCCAGCTTGAAAGTTGGAAACGTGTTTAAGACTGTAAAGCTGGTGAAACACTTGCAGTAGTCAGACACCTTCCATAAAAGAAGTTTGCTGTACATAACATCTAATCCAGATTTGTGCCAGCACTTTCTTTGTACTTAAAACATTATATTTGTGTAACAGAAAATACACCCCACAAACATTACCTGTACCATTAATACTTTATAAAAAAACATTTCTACAAATGTAATTTATGGATGTGATGTATGTTGCATTTTCACTAAGAGACTATAGCAAACTAGTTTGACAAGTCTTTCAAATATGAACAGGTCTGATGTCAGTGGTTGGTGTCTAATGTGATTTAAGTGGACAAATATATTCCATACTAAAGTCCACATATTATAAAAATACAGTGGGCATAAATCTAATGCATAGCTGTAGATACTAACACTACTCAGCTCTCAAATATGAGGATTTTTGCTCCTGTGCTTGTCAGTTTTCACAGCCTCACAATTTATTTCCTTATTCTTACTTGCTCAAGCTGCTTACTTGAAAAGCACCTTGTTTTCACATGAACTAGAGTCTGAGAAATCACTTACATGTAGAATCCATTCTACAGCTGATTACTTCAAACTTTCTTCATCAAGCAAAATAATTCTGATCTGTTGCAGTTAAGTTTTCCTTAGCTCCTTACTCTGAAAATGATACATTGTTAAAGATTTAGTTAAGGTTGGTAAAAAACTGGTAATTCCTCTTCTTTCTGTTTTAAAGAGAAATTCTAGCTAAATCTAATTAGGAAGACCTTTAAAATAGATCCTAAATAAACCATCATAAAAGAAAAGAAAAGAAAATCCTTTATATACACCTCACTTCACTGAACTAGTGTAAGTTTCCACATGACCTCAGCAATGTAAAAACACCTTGAAATTAGTTTGGCTAATCAAAATTAAGACATTGGCTTGCCATGGACACCTCAGAAAATACAGCTTGCTAGAAACAACCTGGAGCAACCAGGACAGATGGGTGTCCTGGGAACAGGAGGGCATAAATAAAGACAGCAGTGGGAAGTTAACTGGAGAGGTTTAGGGTTGTTTAAATAACCACCCACTGTTTTAGCACTTAGCACTGAAAGCCAATGGCAATTTGTACAGATAAAAAACCAGTAGGGCAGTTTATATTGCAACCTCCACTACTGTCTCCATTTCTACACAAATAGGTGCAATTTAATATCACTAAGGTGTCAAGCTCAGTTTTCTGAACTCTGATTCGGAGTCTTCTTTAGAGAAAAGTTTCTAGTAACGTTAGTTTTTCACTGAATTGTGTGAAGGAATGCAGTGAGATGGAGCAGCACTAGGCCCAGCATTGCTGAGGGATGTCAGAGTTCAGCACAGCTCATTGTGAGCCACACACAGCATCCACCAGATGACACAACACTCTCCAAGTGGTAACAACACTTAGCAACAAAATCCGAAGAACTACTCAGACTCGTATTTTTTCCCTTTAAATACAGGTACTCCTTGAGCACATTGCATCAAAATTAAGAATTTGCATCATTCTCCTATCTGCATAGGGTTGAGAAGAATTTTCATTTTCTGAGTTTTTTGGTATCACTGAGAACTTGTGTTTGATACAAGCTACCTTATTTTACAGGAAAATAAAATCGACATTTAGTGTTAAAATAACAAATTGGGAGTGTTTGCAATTTGTGAATGAGAGATGTAGTATCACTAATACAAACTTACTCCTGGAGAAAAAAAACCCCAACAGATTAGTGTAGTCTTCAAAATAATTAACACGGCATCTAGAGAGAACTATTTTGAATTAATTTCTGTAATAAGTAGACTTCTTTAAGACCTGAACTACCTGTTAAGAGGGTATTATTTTGATGCTTGTCAAAATGTAACAATTTTTAAGTTGAATTCATCACTCAGGAATCCTCAGACATTCATGCATTCAGCATATACACACAAAACCATTGGTACCACCAAAGGCTGGGTCACTAAGCCTGGCTATGCAGCATCTTTCTAAACCTGAAGCAAGCAGAAAATTTGTACAAATTACAGACTTTAGCACCCAACAATGCTTTACTAACCCTATTGTATTTTCCTTCATCAAACATGGAATAAAACTTAATAAAAATCTTCACTTGGCAGCCCACTTTTACCTATAGGGCAATTTAATCATTAGAATTACTTGCACCAAAAAAAGTCTTATTTGAGGTAATTTAAAAAATACTTACTGCTTTTTAATGTGTAGAACAGTTAAAGTGACCAGAACGTTGACTGACCATCCTTTAGTTTAGAGGACTAAAACATTCTTCAGCCAAATGTTACCCAAAGAAACTATTTTACTGAGTGATCTCTCTTAACTTTGCTCTTTGAGACTGCAGACTTGCAAGGATGGTTGCAATCCATGAACTGTAAACACAGATCAGTTAACCTGAACAGGAATGGAAATGTCTTGAAGTCATTTAAGGATGCTGAAGTAAGAGGGGAAGAGAGGGTAATAACATTAAGCAGGAGCCATCAATAACTAATATTAAGACAAGTTAAGTCATTCTGGTGCTGCCCCCCCTCTTCTGTACAGTGTTTGACAGCGAAATGCAACTCACCCATTTTGCTGCCTTCCTCACTTTGCCCCTGCAGACTAAAAATGCATTCCCAGTAAGAGTTCTCAAAATAAAAAGCAAATCCTTTAAATGCAAATTTAGGTTTATTTTGAAATTTTTAAGTCATTTCTATCAATTTAGACACAGCTTGACATTATCAGATCATTTACAATGATTCGTGGATAAAGATTTGGCTTTTACATTCAAATGTTAAATACTTCAAAATAGCTTTGTCTTGTTATTTCCAAACCAGAAACACTAAAGAGCATTTTATTTTGCCTTCCAACCATCTTTGTTAATTAACAGACTTTTGATATCTGCTGTAGTTGAAGGGGAACGGGCAAAACACTAAAGGAATTATTTTGTTTGAATGAAGTGAGTACCTTAATTACAGCTCCAGATTTAAGACTCGTTCACTGTAGCATCAAAAGGCAGTGCTAAGAAGAAAGACGTGATTTTATTTCAAAAAATATATTCTCCTCAGGTAGACTGCAGAACCTGACTGAGTTAAAAGCCTCTTTATGAAGACAAAAAGGTCTTGCTATCCCATGTTAACATCATTCAGTCTTACAGTTTAGCAAGTTTTGTCCAGTTTTCATAATTACTTTGGAAACTATTATAATTTCATCTCTATCCTAACACAATCCTTGTATTAGTGTTTAACAACAAAATTCAATTTATCTAACAGACTTAATTGTGTTGATTTTATTGCTTACTATAGTTTATTTTCTTATTCTCTAGCACTAATTTGAAATTGGATAAACTAAAAACATTTGCAGGGAAGAGATTTGACCAATTTGCCCATTCTGGCAAGGAGGGTGTCCCTCAAGCATGTGCACCATAATTAAGTGTTCCAAAGTGAATTCCAGACTGCTGCTCTCCAAGAGGGACAGCCTCCCTACGAAGCATCTGAGAAATTCAAAACTCCTGCAGTTTGTAAAAATAATATGAGCTCCAAAGCCCTGGAAAAAAAAGCTTATACATTTTAGACCTATACATTCTTGAGACTACAACAGTATGCTGGCAAGGGAAATCTCACAGGAAGGTACTCAAACAGCTCGGATTCCTTTGCATACACCTCAGCACAACAGGCTGCTGCTGCTGCCTTCAGTCAGCAAGCAGCACACCATGGAAGATCTGGGACAACAGCAGGAACTGGCTGCTGGAATCAAGCCTTTGTACTATTAACAAATTTGGGGTGGGGGGGGAAGCACAGATTTTGTTTTGTGAAAGGGAAATGCTTCTCAAATCTGACATAATACATTTTGTCCCCCACTTTTATTTTCACTGTCTGATGTATCATCATCAACAGTGTGCCAGAAATGCTCTTACTGCCTGATTCCAGAAGTCTGCTGTGTTTCAAGAAGCACAGGCACATTCCCTGCTCAGGTACACCCAGCAGCAGGTGTGAAAGGTCTGTTACATTACAGTTCAGAAGCCATACAAGAAACACAAATGCAATCCTAATCTTCCCTGCTGACAAAGTCTGTTAACTTACTTAATCCACAGGAATGATGATATGTAGCTCAATTAAACAAGTGTATTCATAAGCCTTTACAGTATACAGAAAACTCAGTTCTGTCCCCTGATGCTGTTTTCAGGTTTGTTTTATTCACTCTTTTGGATAACTATAAATAAGTGTTTCCACTATGGAAAAGAAAGTTAGCACAGTACATTTTCATGACTGGGGAATGAATTTTTCTGAAGACACCTTCCAAAGGGCAAAAGCTTAGAAAAAACAATGTGAATGTTGATTTCAGTTCCATATAAAGTCCCTTGTAAAAATTAAAAAAAAATAACCAACCAAAAAAACCCAAAAAAATGGAAAAGAAAAAAAGAAAAAAGTAAAGGAAAAACTGCAAGGACCAGGATGATTTTATTGCTTTTCTTCAGTTTTTTCCTTGGTCTCTTTCTTCTCAGATTCTCTGCTCTCTTCCTTTACAGAAAGCTCTTCTAGTTTTTCAGCAACTTTATCAGCACTATCATTTTTGTCTGTGCCTGCTAAAAGATTGGTTAGGAAAAATGTTACATATAGGCAGTAATGGATTTTCCTGTTAGAAAGAGTAAAGGCAGAGGGTGAGGGGGGTGGGGAGAGACAGCTGGTATTGGACAAAAATAAAGATATTCTTCACTGACCACTGGAGTGACTCAGTCCATTTCTTTTCCTCTGGTAATTACTTCAGATGTCAGAATTCATGAAATACCACTTGTATATGTTAATCACTACATGAGGGCTTAATGACGGGGACTGAGCAGTGTGTGACATCTGGCCAGCTGTGCTGCTACCAATAAAGTATCCAGACAAGTCCTTAGCTTCTTGTCATCTTAACCAAAAAAAGCAAAGTCAAGTTCCCCAGTCTGAAATTGGGGAATAGGAATTCTTAAGACTGGAGAACTCCAATCTAAGTATCTTGAAGAACGTTGACTGCAGACCACTGGTAGTCTGTTCTTAAGAAAGATGGAAATGTTTATTATATTTACATGGTGAGATACCTTGTCACACAGGCAATTCTAAAGGGAGGTGCAATGATCTATTAGAGACTTGTGAACAACTTCATACACATTAACAACTATAAAAAACATTAAATATTATACAGGCATAATTAAACATTTGTGAAATTTGGGAAAGGGACCTGCAAGGAAGAAAGAGCACTGTGGCTGCAGTGTTCACAGTTCATTTGTGTACTACAAGCCATAAATACTTCCTTGGTAGCCTTTCCAAAGCAGTCATGTCCCAACAGCAACTGTAACAGCCTTCTACAGGAAAGAAGGCCATCGTCGCTCCTGTGAGCTCTTACTCTTGCAGACAGAAAAGCAACTGAACTGAAGGCTGCAGTTCAGCACAGAGTGAGTCTGCTGGAACACGACCCTCCAGGGTACTGTAACCACTCACACAGCTCAGAAATGTGGCACTGAGTTACACTGAGACCACCTTACCTTTCTTTGCTTTCTTGCCTACTTCGTTCCTGCATTCTTCAAATTTTGCCTTGAATTTCTGTGCATCTGTTTCAGTAAAGATAAAATATTTTTTTCATTACTTTTACTGCCTTACAACATTGAATACTTCTAATCTTGACGAAAGATACCCCAGGAGAAGCTTTGTGTAAACAAAATTTGTAGGGACTTATGAAGTAATCTAGTAAATCATACAAGATGCAAAATTCTTCAATCACATCTTTGTGCTAAAGCAATTTATCTTCTTCAGCAAGTTTACTAAAGCAGGTTATTTTGCAAAATATTCAAAATGTAATGCCAGCAGGAGCTGTTCTGTAGTTATTGCAACTCCCAGCTGTCTGTAGCCTAAAGGAATAGGAATATGATGTCAGAGACTGCTAATACAACTATCTGTATGCAAAAGACTGAAGATTAGCTTTGAACTGCTATCCTTGGCAGCTACATTACCCTAAGAGTTTTCCACAACCTGACCATAACTGGGGTTCTTAGCACCAGCAAAGGAAGACAATGCCTGTTTCACCAGTACAGCATTCAGACTCTGTGCTCAAGGGCGATTCCTCACTACAAGAGCTGACAATGCATAATCTTCATTCTGTTCTGGTCTAAGCCACCTCTCCATTCAACAACCATTCCAATCAGCTGGATCAAATTCCAGTAATGTCTCTACACAAGTAATATAAGCAACAAGAGACTGGGCAAGGAGCTTCCTGACAGCAGAACGACCAAGGTGGTGCTAGCCTGGTATCCCAGGCTGGTCTGGCTGACCACAGGAGGTCACTGTTGCCCCACAGGAATTCTGAAGGCACTTAGTAACTGGTACAGGAAGTGTTTGTATCGGTTCCTTTTCAAGCATCTCAAACAGGAGAGACACCTGAAGGACAAACTTGCTAAACAACACCTGTCATCTGCTTAGTCAGTACTGCAAAGGACAAACAGGAAGAAAGGACTGCTCTTTCAAGGCAAAACATCCAATAAGTTGAACAGCCTCTACCAGAAAGAGGAAAAGACTTTTCAGAGATGAGCAAATAGTTACCCTTTAATTTCCTACTTGATCATGAAGCAAGCACTAAGCAGGTGGACCAGAAAGGTTTGGCTAAACAATATGACATTGGAGACTTAAGGCAAAGGAAAAATGCAAGATATATGAAGTTCTTTCCTGATGTAGTCAAATCCATCAAGTTTTTAAATATACAACCTTTGATCAATCTAGTGTGTAGGGAGAAAAGGAGGCTAACACATGAAACTTGTGTGGCAAACTGTAAAGCAAGAAATGCAATGCTTTTTCATTTTGCTTCTTAAAAAAAACCAAAAACCCAAAGCAACAACAAAACAAAACTACATAAACCCCCTCTGCCCACAAACACTTCTTTGATTTAATCCTAGCTGATCCATTACTAGAGTTGCTGTTCTGGTACTCAGTGTAGTCACTCCAGAAAAACCCACCAACTAGTATGATGGGTCTGACTAGCACTTTCCACTGAGGGTTCCATTTAATCAAAACAAAGAAGATAGTACATACATCATTAAAAACAAAAACCAACCCAGAGGTTCTGCTAATGCAGACGGACCAGAAGTATCAGGTCAGGATTTCCTTGTTTCTAATGCAAAAATCTAATCTTAACTACAATTGAGCACCTGAATTAAATGAAAGTAAGCTGCATGTGAGTCTCTTAACTGCCTTTAGTTTTATTGTAATTGGCATTGCACTTACATGAAATGGCTTAGGTTAAAAAAGGGCCTAGGGCAGAAACTGCACAAATATTACTGCAGACACTGTTTGTCAACAGATATGGTTAAGTGATTAATAGACTTCTCGCAGATAAATAATTAATTAGCTAACACTACCATGCAGGGGTGAGACACAGCATGTCTCCAACAACGGTTTAGAGCAGTGCTCAGACAAGCAGGTAACATAACAGTCCACAACCAGTGTAAGTTCAGTGCCAGTCCACTCACTCTCTGCGTTTAGAAACCGGATTGCCAGAAGTTCGGGCTTGGGGCTTTCATCTGCAAAGTCAGCATGTGTGTTCCAGACCCATGCCCTGTCGCTCCCAGCGTTGGGCTTCAGCTCCATTAAGGGTGTGACTGAAAGGAAAGCATTAAAAGATGTACAGAGCACAACAGGAAATGTTTTCCACACCAGCCTCCATGAATCTCAGTGACAACAGGCTGCGATGGTTACGTAAAGCACTTGACACAGAATTACTTTGGGATAAATACAAGACAGTGGTGCCCATATATATTTTTCCTTACTCTGTTAAATAAAATGGTGCAAGACCATTATTGTGTGAGAGGATGCTGGATTCACTACTGTTAGGAAAAAGAGGTGGATTCAATTTTTGTTTGAAACAGATGACTGTGATACTAAGAGATGCAATCAGTGAGCACAGCTCTGAAGTACGGGCAAATGATTTAGGAGGAAAAGGCATCCAGACAGACAAAGAACACTCATTCTTCTTTTGCACACCGAAACTACTACCAAAATTAATTTTAAAAAGCACTATTCCTTCAGTTAGTCATCAGGGTAATTATCTCTCCCATCAGTTTAAAACTGTACTACAAAATATTACAGAATTCTGCAGTGTATACAGTGTATTTTCAATCTGTTTGTTCCGTTCCAGCAAAAGGGGCCCTTTCCCTCCGAGACACTGCAATTACCTCACCTGATTGACTGGAGAAGTTGAAATGTTACTTCCCACAGTACCTTAAGACTTTGTACATTACAGACATGCAAAGTATAAGCAGGGCCTTTTTTCTGGGTCAGCACTAGTTCAGGAGAAATCTGAAGAGTCTACTCCCTTCCCAGCATTTTTAAAATCTAGAGATCAAAATACATTTTGCTCCATTTAATGCTTCGCAAAAATGAAGACAGTCCTTTTGTCTGACTGTTAGTCAGCATAAATTCAATAAACAAATCTATATGGAGAGCAGCTTTTCCACAAAAAAACCCTAAAAAATTTTTGACATGAATACTACAAATTCATCAATTCTGTTTTACATATGTGCAACATTTATTTCCCTAAACAAATGATTTATTCCTGCTGGTTGGTGACTACACTGCTTTCATATTTGCCATTTCATTTACTAAACACCTGTGTCCTCTGAACAGTTTGATTTTTGAAGGGATCTACGCAAGAAAACAAGCATTATTGAGGTCTGCATTAAGCTACTTCTTATTTCAAGTTATCTAAACGTAGTTTAACTCCACAGAATACTATATACTCCTCATATAAAAATCTGAGTATCACCAAAGCAAGCCAAGTATCACCATATTAGTCTATTTGTTGCAAGTTGTGCTGACTTTCAAGTCTGTCTTGCTCTTTCATGTTTCTTTTTATTCAAAGAGGCTTCTTTTTTGAGTGAGTCAGCCCAATATAACACGTTCATTTCACAAGCAGAGAAAAGCAGACTCAGATTAGTTTAGTACCTCAGTCTCTGTTTTCTGATGGTTAAGGGATTTAGCTCCAAGGAGTAAATTATTACATCATGTTTTTTATCACTCTTACAAAAGCAAGCCAGCATACATTAAATTCTTATTCCAAACAGTATTAAGGCCTACATGTTCTACACTCTATTAATCCTTAAAATAAATCATGCACACTGGAAGCAATCACATAATGCCTGTCTATCACAGCTAAATTTTAAAGTGACTTTAGTTAGTCTTAGAGCACTACCAGACTCTGAAGGAAAAAAGCTTCAGCTTCCTTCCATTAATAAAAATAACCCCTCATAGTTTTTGATACCTGAAGCTTTGTATGAACAGCAGGAGACAACCACACTGAATTTCTACAAGCTTATTTTTTCAAACAAGGATAAGTATAGCAACGCATAACATACTGTAATGGTTTGCACAGATTTTTAGGGTTTTATCCCTCCGCATGAGGAGGCGAATTGTTCCCTTCTCCTTGTGTTTCAGGAGTTTCACATCACCAGTTCCTCGTTCTTTCCATTCTGGAAGGTCATTCTCAGATGCAAACCGGAACAGCTTTGCTCGCCTTGGAGAAAAGAATTTAATTAACTTCCATGTATTAAAACATTTATTAAAACACCACACCTGATGGAACAGCACAGTACTTTTTAAAAGCTACACACAGGAAGAAAACAATTCCTTTTATAAGATTCCCTGTTCAACTTCAATATACGTATTTAGAAACAGATATGATAAATTAAAATATAGTAAGAAAATATTAGGAATTATGTAATAACTATACTAAAATTCTGGACACCCTGAAGGGATGATAAACATATTTGGTGCAGGCAACCTTTTAAATTCAGATAGCTAATTAACAGATTTTGCTATAGCCAGAGTTCACCATACTCCCTGTCAGAAACTGACCATCACTTTAGTTATTTCCAGAATCTGTATAAGGAGAACTCAAATCTCTCTTCCAGATGTGCAATACCATTCTGTGATTAAGTAAAAGCAGAATTTTTTAAACCTATTTGCCCCAATACCATACTGCAGCTGTTGCTTTTATTATTTCAGTACCTTGTACATCACCCTTTACCCAGGGATGCATGGCAGCAATACCATATACATCTCATTTCTTTCCTCCCAAGATACTTGTTTCATATTCTGTGATCACAATTTCAATAATTATTACCTAAATTGTTGTTTTCTTTTACGCTAAATAATGCTAAAGCCAGATTCATACTATCAACTCCCTTTTATGGTTCCAGACTTCATTTTCTTGGGACAATATCAATCACCCCCCACTCAATCTCTGCCATCACAGTGCAGACCAACCAAGTTTTAGATCACCCCTTCATACAGAGATTGCTACAAGTTATGCAGCTTCTTATAAACACTGTCAAGTTTAAGCCTAATGAACATTCAAATAATAGAGAGAAATACTCTACTTACATCTTAAAGAGTTCTTCCTCATCCTCTTCCAGAGTTTTTATTTCTTGCTCTGGAAGGGAAACTATGGGCTCAAACTGAGGATCGTGGTTAGAATCATCTGCATTTTCAGTAGAAGTATCGTGCTCCTCATGTGCTTCCTGAGGAGAAAAAACCACAAACTTGCTATGTACCCAAACCCTGAAGTACTCATATCTGTGTTTAAAACATTTATGATTTTTCAGCAACTAGATCTTAGTAACTGAAATACCCCGTAACAGTAAAGAAATAACATTGTACCTGAAAACAAAGGACTTTTAAGTCAACATACAGTTACACTAAGAAACAAAAAGGTGCTCATGCAGTGCTAGGTGTTTTAATCCTACAGCTCATGAATTGTGCAGAGGAGCACAATTGCCTTGGAGCAATAGCTCTTGGTTATGAAAAAATAATTTCTTCAGCAATTTTTCCTATGCAATGTATTTTATGCTACCAAAGCCCTACTATTTCTTAGTGCCTAATGACCCATTGTTAATGGGAAAATTAGAAAAAAACCCACACAACATCAAAGCAACCACCTAACCCAGCCTAAGGGACACATTGCATCCCCAGTTCATCATTCTGCCTTATGTATTAGAATCACCCACAGTCAAAGATATTTTGAGGCAGAGCTGTAACACTCATGAAATAATTTAGGTTTCTTGCTTTAAGACTCCTCAAGGAACTTTAGGTTACAGGTACATGACCAAAAGAATACTTCCTATTTAAGTTCTTTAGGAATCTGTCAGAACATTAATTAAGCTTAAGAATGGTTTTTACTAGTAGGTAAATGATAAACATCTCTAGTACTTCATACATATGGACTGCTAAGAAGCACTCAGCACACAAGCCTAGGAGGGAGATTCATATGCAAGTTTAACAAAGCCACAAAACAGCTATCTCAGGTCAAGGGAACTGATTTGGGTTTAAGTTTTTTTTTTTGTTGCTGATTAAGTAACAGAAAGGAAAAACAGTCTATACATCGAAGACATTTAAATAATATTTTTACTTTACAAATGGAAGAGTCCACTCTTATATGCTCTATTCACAATGTCATTTACAGAGCAGGTATACATCACTTGTGCATAAAGCAAATAAAATAAAGCAGTCTATTTTTACTACATAGAAAACAAAAGAAAAAAAGAGGGGGTGAGGAAAAATTGGGTAAAAAAATAATTGCAAAATAAAATCTAGTTGTATCAACAACGTCACACAAGCTATCACCAGTTTTATGTCCCCTGTATTCCAACACGTAAAGAAAAACCCAGAAAGGCGCTACGTCACATCTGTTTCCGAAAAACAGGGAAAGAAATGTTAGCTAAACTTTTATACATTGTATCCTCCCGTGCGAGTAGCACATCCCGCCTGGTAACTCATCATGCGTTCTGCGCCTGAGCAGTTAATTACACAGACCATGAGAAATGCACAATTCCCAGCAGCCACATGCGAGAGCGTGGATCCCGTTATCACGACACGA
>VZRO01008200.1:398332-426020 GCA_013397915.1 Daphoenositta chrysoptera
TCCCGTTTCCCAGGCGCTTTTCCCATCACCCCCCGCGCCATGGCGGCGACCGCCCGCGTCCCGGCCCAAGATGGCGCCCGCGTGAGGGAAGGGGTGATGTGTGAGCCGCTGTTTTTAATGTGTTTAAGGGCCGCAGGTGCTCCCGCGCGCGAGGAGCGGCAGCGCTGAGGGGCAGCGCTTAAAAAACAACCAGATCGTTCTTCTGCCGTCATTCTCCTCGCAGCGGCCCGTCCGTGAGGCTACGGCCCCGCCCCGGGAGGTGCGCGGGGTGGCTGAGGGGCTGGCGGGACCATGGCGGAGGAAGCCGAGCGCTGCGACCCCGAGCGCGAAACGGCTCCGGTGGCGGGGGCTGGAGATGGGGCTGAGCCGGACAGCCAGGCCGGGGAAGAGCCCGCCGAGAGCCCCGACGTATACAGATACATTAAGGGAGACTTGTTCACCTCCGAGATCTATAAAGTAGAGATACAGAACCTGCCCAAATACATTGGGTTTAATGACGTGAAAAAGTTCCTTGCCAAGTACGGGCTCAATCCTCACAAGATAAAACTCTTCGGGAAGCAGACGTTCGCCTTCGTGACGTTCAAGAGCGAGGAGGAGCGGGACAAGGCCATGCGGGTGCTGCACGGCGCGCTCTGGAAGAGCCGCCACCTCAGCGTGCGCCTGGCCAAGCCCAAAGCCGACCCCATCGCCAAGAAAAGGAAGCAAGAAGAGGATTCGGAGCAGGGAGAGGCGAAGCGTCCGGCTCCCTCCGGAGAGGAGCCTCTGAGCAAGCGGATCGCGGATGTGGTGACCCCGCTGTGGAACGTGCCCTACGAGGAGCAGCTGGCCCAGAAGAAGCAGGAGTGTGAGCAAGTGCTGCAGAAGCTGACAAAGTAATTCCTGTTTGTAACGTAATGTGTACAAGACTTGGCCTTATGATGGGATATAGCTAAATTCACACCAATTGAGAAACCAAACCTCTAAACTGAAGTGAGTTAGAGGTAGGTCAAAACTCGGATCCCCAGTCAAAGTAATTACAAAATAGTCTGCGATGCTACAGCCTAAAAGCTGTTCCATCTGACAAAACTTGCTATTGATGTTCTTGGTCACCTTCAAAAGATTTCTTAATGAAGGGGAATTGGTTTCAAAGTCCGTTGTTCCATAAGCAGAGGGATGTTTGTGCCCTTAAAAAAATGGCATTGTCACATGGTGAATCAATCATTGTCACTTCAATCTCATTGTCACATGAGAGAATCAATCTGTAGAGATGGCAAATTACTACTAGGATTTTTTCTTTTAAAATCCCCTCAAAATTTTATGCCTGGTCTTTGGAGATTAAAGTATCACTTCTGTCTCTTGCCTTGGATAAAACTGGCATTCTTTATCATGCATGGGTACGTTGATAAATCCACTACATAATCATTATAACTACATTTAACCCTTATTTTTTCAGGTTACAGCTCTTACAAAGTTGGAGAGAGTTTGCTTGTTAAAAAATTGTGGAAGAAACACTCTTCCATCTGATCCTTTTTTGTGCCCTATATAAAAAAAGTCTTGTGCAACTCTTGACCTCAATTTTTCTAAATGTGTGCTTTACACTTTTTGTTTCTGATTTGGGCAGGGAAATAGGAAATAACAACAGAGCTTTATTACCCTGGTTGTTCCTGCAGAAGCAGAAGTTTAATAAATTATGTTGCCCAGTGGAGGGAGTGAAAGCATCACCCTTACAGGTAATGTAATCTCAGGTAAAGTGTGGAACAGGGTTAATGAACTGAGGGCTATGTTCATTATTTGGTCTTGAGAGATAGTGGAAAACTGAGTATTCGACTTCATCTTGTAATAAATGATGAATTTTAGATGTTGTTACCTTTCATGTAAATACTGTATGGAAATGTTTACAGGAAGCAGAAAAATTGATAACTGGATATTCTAACTTTAAAGTGAATATGCTGTCCTTGTAAGCCTGTGTTGTAAGCTAATACATTCCTCAACAGAGGCAGTATTTTGCTTTTCAAAAATGAAGATTTACTAATATTTTTTATTGTTACTGTTAGTTCACACACATCAAAATTCATTAGTATCTTCCATATGAGCTAAAAGTCCTGTGTCCATTTTCAAATGCATTTAACCACATGAGATTTATTTCAGGAGAAACTTGGCATGTACAAATAAATGCTGTGTAAATATCTTACATAACTTTATTTTAAATCTAGACTGAATATCGCAACAAATGTGAGTTCTTGATTGGGATTGGTGTAAATCAAGAAGACAAAACTGTGGGTTGTCGTCTTGGCAAATATAAGGGTGGTACATGTGCTGTAGTGGAGCCATTTGATACTATTCACATTCCTGCTATTGCCAAAAAGGTAGTAAAAGCTTTCCAAGACTACATAAGGTGAGCATAAGTAAAATGAGTTATCCATAAAGGTTTTGATATCTTTATCAAAAATATTTATAAATTTAATTAGTGTTTGTTCTGAGCTTTAAGATCTAAGATATACCAGTCTCAAATTTTAGCCATTCTTTGTTTCCACCTTGTGCCTGGATCATGGGGTGTTCTTCCCTTGCTCCTGCTCAGCTGCTCAGAGATGGGGGGACAGGTACCAGCTGAACACAGCTTTATTGCAAGCAATGGGATGTGTAAGTCTATAGGAAAAAGTGTTACTCAGGAGCTTCTTCCACTAACTGTACAGAAGTACTCAGAAAAACACTTCTGAAAGGAGGAATTGAATAACCAAGGCCCATTGCTTCCTTGGATGAGAAGAATCATCCTACAGCAAGGAACAAACCCAAAGCTGCATATTAAAGCAAGAGTGCTTTTTTAAAAAAGGGACACTTTCATTAAAAAGCAGTTAAATCCTCAGAAATGGAAACCTTGGAAGAATCATGAAGATGGAAGACTTGAACTTGGTATGAAGCAGAGAAGCTAATGAAAGCATTATGAAAAGTTCTGTCATTCTCTGAATGCAGCGAGAAGCTGCCTCTTGCCTCTCTGTAATTTTGCATGGGTTAAAATGGGTAAGAGGATTGTGAGAAGGAGGGAGAGATTATTTTGCTTTAGGAGATATTATCCATCAGTGTTTCTTAGTTGAGATGTGGAAGTCATTCTTTTCCTGACAAATCAATGTACCCTCTCTTTGTACTTAGCATTTTTTCCATCACTTCGCATAGTGACCTTCTCTTGATTCAATAAACTGTTTAATATTACACAAAAAAAAAAAATTCTCTGTATAAGTAACCGAGCTTCTGCAAATTACAGGTCAACTCCTTACTCCGTGTACAGCCCCGAAACCTACGAGGGTCACTGGAAGCAGCTCACGGTCAGGACCAGCCGGAACGGCCACATCATGGCCATTGCTTATTTCAATCCTCAGGTATTTCACTTGATATGTAATGTGCAGCCCAGACTCACAGCTTTAGAACTACTTAAATTTGATTTTGGGAACTGTGCATGCAAAAGAAAAATAGAAGAATTACTTGGGGTAGTTTACCTTGCATCACCACTCTGATTTTGTTTAGACTAATCTGATACATTGAAATGAACAAGGCATACACTAAATCATATCTTGCAGTCACTAAAATGATTATTTTCCCTTTTTTTTCAAATGAAACCTTTAGAAGTTGAGTAAAGAAGAGCTAGCTGACCTGAAAATCTCTCTGGCAAAATACTTCACAGAAGGGATGGGAAAGAGCAGTGGTGTTACTTCTCTGTACTTTGTGGAGGAAGGACAGAGGTGAGGGCATTGACTTCACATTGGCGGATTTTGGTGGTGGCTGGGTTTTTGGTGTTTGTAAAAAAAGCAGTTAGCACTTTCATAGTCTTGTTTTCTCTGCTTCATAGAAGTAGCAGCAGTATTACTAATTTGTTGAAGTTACCTTTTCCACAAGAGACTCCTGAAATTTCCCATTCTCTGGATAAAGGCAGCTAGAGTTCAGTGGGTGAACCCAATGGCCATTGCTGGCTGTCAGGCTGTAGAAGTGTTTACTGCAGTAGATGAGTGTTTATTACTATCAAGTAACTTTTGCCTTTCTTCCCCATTTATGTGAATTTTTCAATCTCCCCATCCTCCACAGAGCACAAGGCTCACACCATCTTCTTCTAGAGATGGTGAAAGTCCTTGCACTCTGAGACCTTAATGGCCAAGGAGAGTCTCTAACAGCAGTTGATGAATGTTACTAATTAGGATGTAGCACTACAATTTTATGATGGCTACAGCTTTGGTAAAGATTGTAACAAACACCATTGTCTTCTTTTTTTTGGTTTTGTTTCCCCCTCTCCATTTTGTCTCCCCATTCCTCCCCTGCCCCCAGGAAATCTCCCAATCTAGAAGACTTGCCTTTGGAGCATGTGGCTGGTGATAAGTACATATATGAAGAACTCCTTGGCCTAAAATTCAGAATTTCTCCTCATGCATTTTTTCAAGTAAGGATGATCTGAAGCTGCTCACTTAACTGGATTTGCATGAATGCTCTTGAGCTTGACTAATGCTGTGGAACAAGATGTTGCTTACCTAGAGATTTAATCTTTTTATATATTTGGTGTGTTTAAATACCAGTAAGTATTATGTTTGACTGTAAAAGCAGTGAATGACTGTAAGCTTGATAGCAGCCACACTGAAGACAACTTCTTCTATTTATTAGGTCATCATCATTTTCCTCCTGTTTCATGGCAGCCTTTTGTAACACTGAACATGCAATAACACAGTTCAGGAGTGTTGTATTACTAATTTTTGTTTGCTTGCCCAAAACTTATTTCTACCCTTCCAACACTTGAAAATGTGTTTTTAACTTACAATGATTTGTTTTTTAGAAACAAGAAAACATGCTTTACTAAGACTCATTAAAACATTTACTGTTTATGAAGAAGTAGATCTGTTGGAAACTTAATTTCCCAGGTGAACACACAAGCTGCAGAAGTTCTGTACACTGCCATCGGGGAGTGGGCAGAACTGAGCCCAGAGAGCACTGTGCTGGACGTCTGCTGTGGGACAGGAACCATTGGGATTTCTTTAGCAAAGGTTGGCAGTTTCTCTTCCTGGATAGAAGCTACTTTAACCTATTTTTAACTGTAGCTACAAGGAAAGAAAATATCTAATGTATGTGAAATGCAACAGATTATATCTTAATTTTTTAAATTAATTTGCAATTGAACTGCCTGTGGCTGCTTTACCACATCATTATAAAAGCTCACCCTTGTGTTGAGCAGCCTAGGTAGGAGTCAAAGTCCCTGTTAATTGCTGATGCTATGAAAAATGGTTAAATTCACATATACATATCACAGAGGGATCTTTTTCCTTTGATTCTACAGAGAGTGAAAAAGGTAATTGGAATTGAGCTCTGCCAAGAAGCTGTGCAGGATGCCAAAGCAAATGCCCAGATTAATGGTGAGTTAAGGTGAAATGCTAAGGCCTTTGTTCGTTGAGGAATAGTTGTACAGCCAGTTGTTCTTCACCTTATCTAAGCAGTCTGGAATTACATGTTGTTGATAGTGATCTTGTCCAGTTTAAACACTTAATTGCTCTTGAAAACAAATACCTTGTTAGCCTACGAGATCAATTTTCCAGTTGAGCAGCTTTATTTTAAAGTAAAACATTTATTTCAGGGTAAAAATGAGATGAAACCACAGCTACCCTCCTAAAGAAAACATTAACATAGCTGGTGTTTGTAGGCTTTTGCTTAGTGCAGATAATGGAAGGTGCTCTAATTACTGTTGTTTAAAAGATCTGAAGTTGACAGCGATTGTTTAAATTACACTGGTTTCGGGGTAGACTAAACAAGTTGTAGTTTCTGAGGAACTTAATATCCAGTGATAGGATATCCAAGGTGAAGAACAGAAAGCTGCTTTGACTAGACAAGTACTCTGATAACATATTTCCTTTTTCTTATAGAACTGACTAATATTGAATTCTATTGTGGGAAGGCAGAAGATATTGTCCCTTCCCTAATGAACGTTTTAGCTCCTCAGAACCTGGTCACGATCGTAGATCCGCCGCGAGCAGGGCTGCGTGAGTTCACCACTCTGGGCTTACGTCTGTTCTCTTGCTGGGTGTTGGGTGGGAAACTGAAGAAAACACCATTGGGATAAATTTAAATTAAGTGGAGGCTTCAGGTATTGCTTGAAGCAACACTGCAGCAGTTTTGCTCATGCTGGAGTAGAACCTGGCATTTTTCTGTAAGGCTCTTGCTGCACACAGAAGCAGTAAACAGCTGTTGTGGTTTTGATCATCTAGATTCCAAGGTAATTCTTGCCCTTAGAAGAGCTGAACATCTGAAGAAGCTCATCTATGTCTCCTGCAATCCCAGAGCTGCAATGAATAACTTTGTGGAGTGAGTGTTTCTTGCATTAAGTTGATTTACTAAATGTAGTAAGAAGAAAAAGATGTGTTTTTTGAGGAGGGGGGACCCTTGCTGACTTTTTATTTGTAAGCCATGTTCCTTGAGGCTTACCTTTCACCAGAAACAGCTGGGAGCTGCTGCAGCTGGCTTGGAATGGTATTGACCAATATGCAAGTTATAATGGAAGTATCAGGGATAGTGAATAACCCTATCATGGAATTGAGGCTTGGGGAAGAAAAACCTCTCTGAGAATAGCAGCGATGAGCAGTGTACTAAAATATTAATACAGTTCTTCCTGCCCTTCTTTCCCTTTCCCATGAAGCCTGTGCAGGGCCCCTTCCAACAGGGTGAAAGGAGCCTCCTTCCGCCCGGTGCGGGCCCTGGCTGTGGATCTGTTCCCTCAGACCAGGCACTGTGAGTTACTGCTCTTCTTTGAGAGGCTGCAATTCGCCAACGGCAGCTCCGCCCCCGCCGCCAGCGAGAGCACGGCAGCAGCCCGGGGCTCCCAGGGCCTGGGTGGCAGCAGCCCCGGGGCCAGGGAGGGCAGCCAGGCAGCTGCTGGCCCTGGGGACACTTCAGTCCAAGAGAAGGGGTCACCTTAACTCCTGAGAGACTTGGCAGAAACTACTTTTGCTTATTAACTGCATCAGTAACATCACTTCTGTACCATGCAGGTAATAAACCTCTCTACAACAGAGCAGTTGCAAGGGTTCCACATTATTTCATCATACTAATTTGAATGAAATTTCATTACCATAGAAGCTCAGAAGGGTTTGTGTTGGTTGGGACCTTAAGGATCATCTCATAACCACTCCTCTGCCAGCGGCAGGGACACCTTCCACTTGTCCAGGTTGCTCGAAGCCCCATCCAACCTGGTCTTGAATACTTCCAGAGACAGGGTATTACATATTATTAGGCCAAATCCTGCTTTTCTCTTCCTGCCTAGATAAAGATAGAGACACACACCCAATTCCCAGAGCAGGTCATCTTGTTACAGGAACCTGGACCTGTCACTATTTCGTCCAGCTCTGTCCCCCTGTCAAAACTGTGCCACATTTTTTCAGTAAGTAAAGGTGTAGCAACCTTAACCATTCCATAAATCATTTAGTTGCTAAATCCTCACTAAGAAGCAACAAACTCGGTCTAATAAAAATGCTACACTTTCCACAGTTGAAGTCAGTCTTATTCTGAGACTGTAGCATCACTGCCAAGACAATAAAGGCTTTAAGTTTCCTACACCATACTACTAAAGCTGAGGTGACTTTGCTCGAGCCAGGCCCTCAGCACTGAAAACTGACAGCCAGAAATGACCTGTACAGACACCAGCACCTCACACTGCACTGCCAGTGCAGCTCCTGGGGGTGAAGTCAACACTGGCTGAGACTCCCACCCTTGCACAAGGGGCTCTCCAGTCAGGACTCACACAGCAGCCACCAGTAATGGGCTGTGATCCACGCTCCAGAACAGACAGCAGCACTGTTAGAAGCAATGACCATCTTAAATCTCAACTTACTGAACATACTCCTAATATACTCCATTGAGTATGGCCTAGCAACAACAAAAAAATTCTGCTACAGCCCACAGTTGTGACAACAGGTACCAAAACCAGCACTTTGGGTTGTAACACTTCCAACCTTGACACCGTTTAAGTAAAAATACAAATCCCAATTGAAAAAAAGGAACTTAATTTCTTTCCGAGTGTTTAACCATGTAAACATTCAATTCCTCACAGAAAAAGTGATTCAGTATTTCCATCACCAATGAGCCTGCACTGATCTAATTTCTCTTTAAAAATACCTACTGGACTTAAGGAATAAGAGTTCCTTTCTCTAGATACACTTAAGCTATCATAATACTGATCACACTGGCACATTTTATAATATCAAACTTTATTGCTCCAAACTAATTGTCTGAAAAATACACATGTAGTACTCAAAGACCGAACACAGAGGATTACATGATTGTGCAGAAAAAAAGCAAGCAGAGGCTCAGTGAAAATGAGGCTTTATAGTTGTACCAATTTAGCACTGGCACCAAGCAACTGCACCCAACACAACTCGAACAGCAACCATTGTTACCTGCTGGGGCAATAAGGATGAACTTTGTTTTGTTTTCCCACTTTCTCAGATACACTTTGAAATACTGTCATTGATAATTTTATTTGGTTAATAACAGCATGGCTTCTTGCACTTCACATTTCTTTCCACGGAAAGTTAGGAGGCTATCACTTCCTGAATTTCACTCCAGAACCAAAGTACAGTTTAGGGAATTAGTAAGATAATCATGATGCTTTTAAATACTTGGATGTTACAAATATATTTGTATAAAGCCTAACAGTATCACAGGAGAATGGAAGTTTACATACAACAGTTAAGTTTATGCGTAATAGTCTTTCCAAACTTCTGAGTACCCAACTAATTCATCAGTTTTGTCTAATAAATATGGTAAAAAAAGCTGATGACTGGTGTTTCAGTAGGTAGCATCTGACTAGTCACCGAAGTCACAGTAAGTTTTCCGTCAGTACCATGAAGATTTGAATGCACACGAATTTAATCCTTAAAGTCAATATACCACACTTTTGTCGAGAAGCACATAATATGCAAAGCAAAAACTGTCTAATCCCCAAAGGATGGAACAGTTCTTAAAAATACACTCCATCCCTATAAAAATACCCATCTTCCCCTGGATATAGAAGGGATAAATAACAAGTATCAGTGACAAAAGCAGCAGTTTTATGCATTCATACAATCAGATCTAAACCTTTACAGCCGATTACCTAGAAAACACACAAGAGTTACAAGACAAGTTTAGGATACATCTTGAATCACACTGTAAGTGTTCATGCAGAAGCTGAAGTTAATGCAATGATCTATCCTCTATCACAGCAGCTCGTGCTTATGTGCAAATGCAAGACTGTTACACTCCAAACAATAGTAAACATTAAAACACAAGAATACTTCACAATGACATAAACAGCAGTTACGTTGTTTGTTCCAGCAGTTATTGCGCTATTTTCTGGACATCTCTCCAGTTAAAGGCTGCAGCAAGGTCTAATACCATCTTTTTTTGTTTGTTTTTGTTTAGAATGCATAATATACGTTCTAGGCTTTGGTTCACAATGAAATCTCTGGATGTTTTATTAAGGGCAATGGTCACCTTGTGATTCTGATAGTGGCAGACTGAGGTAATACAGCAATCCTCTTAAAATTAATGAAAACAAATTGGTAAGTGAGGCATCTATGGATATTCTGCAGGTGACCTGCAAATGCATTGACATTCTGATTTCAGAAAAATAAAAAGATCTACAAGGGTGATTTGTCTTTTACAGTGCCATCCAAGTACAGATTTTTCTGCTGAAAACACAAGCTGAAATAAAACCTATCTAAGAGTAATACATTTAGGCATAGAAGATAAAAGCCCTGTCTTTATGAAAACAAACAGAAAAGTCCCAATAAAAACAACAAAAAGAGACAAACAGCAATCACTGCTTGTCACTACTGCACCAATATTATATACCCTTCAAAAGATGGAGATTTATTAAAGCTATACAAAAAAAAGCAGAGGCAGTGTTTTTTTGTGTTTTTGTTTTTTTTTTTTTTTTTGACAGAACACTTCTTTAAATAATAGTTTATATACCATCTTCCAACTACCCGTATCCTGTTGTAACAGGATTACAACTCATGGAACTAAAAAGCTAAATATAATAATAAAAAATGGGTGGATTCATATTTGCAGAGACCTCCAAGCATATCATTTAAACACAGAAACAGGTAAGACTCCATGACTCCTCCTGTTTAACCTCAAACATTATATGCAACACATTAGAGAATATTAGTTTGAAATACAAATTAAAATCCACATATTTCCAAAGTAATGTTAAACAGAGGTCTTACAATTCTGATGCCAACATTTTAAAAATCCAGTAGGCACTAAATTCAATATACTGCAGCACTCTCTATGTAACATGGTAAATTAAAAATCAAAACCACATCAAAATCAGAATAAAACCAAAACAAAACCAAAAAAACCACTCAAGCCCCCAGATCCCTGTCAACATAAGAACCAGGAGCTGCAGCAGGTACAGAGAACTGACCTTTTATTCCCAACAGGAGCAGGAGGAGTGTAAAAATGGAGCAGTGCAGCTCCTGGATAAATCACTGCAGCCCTGCCACCAGCTTGGTTTTTGCTCTCTTCTTAAAGACCAAACCAAAAAATGGTTGCAAGAGAAGACTGAACTGCAGTCACCCAGTGAACCCTGTATGAGGAATGAAACCCACAGAGCAGTGCTTTCACACAGCCACACTATTTCTTCTGTGCTTGGCTTAATAAAGCCTCAGATGACACAGTGAGTACTGCCTGTTTGCCAGGATTGTATTTTAGAGTAGTTGCATATTTGTGATTTTCTTATTTATGAACAGAACCGGCTATGGTCTCATTCTACTTATTACCCTATGTCATATTCCAAATCTACATTCTAATTTTCATTGCAGAAGTTACACACTTTCTTTAAAAACTAAAAATGTAATTAAAAAAGTAAAACCAAAAACATCTTAAAAAAACCTAAATTGCTGCAGTCAGACTTAAGGGTTGTGTTGATTTTTTTTTTCTAAATTCTTTGCTTTTATGGTGCAAATTAATTAAGACTTAACAAGTCAGATGCAATCTGACACCAAACAAATGAGAAATTGTTTTATTGCTGGGAAAAGGGAGTGGAAAGTCATTGGCAAAATATTTTCAGACTATCAACCATCATCAGCTGCATTTTGGCTCCAAGCTTTGAAAACAGCCTTTCAAATTACAGTTTTTATTTTAATCATATAAGTGGGCCATATTGTCCCTGTTCAACTGGTCTGTAAACTAACACAGGCTCTTTTCGTTTAAAATAAACCCCAGTAATTTTGAATCTCCAACCTGTTACTCTTAACACTACCAGGTATTCTTGTTCTTTTCAAGTAATAACAAAATCTGCATCTTGTAATCTCAAATAACTAAGCCTGGCAGCAGACAAGAAACAAAACAAAAAGAAACAGCGTTACTGGCCTAATCCTATGGCATTAGAAACATTGCTCATCACTTTCCTGTATTTGTCACCAAAGTGTCTTATCAGTGCATATTATTATGTGCTGAAATGCAACAAAACTTTTCACAAAAATAGTTTTAGGCATGTTCATACAAGAAGATGTACATATATTTCTTTTATATATACATATATATGAATGTGTATATATATATAATATCAGCTTCAACCTGTACATAGATATTCTGAATTTCATACTTAGAATACATCCATTTCAAATAACATGGATGGCTTTCCAGGAGAAAGTGCTTGATTGGTTTTATCCTGTGTGAACATGCCTGTCCCTCTGTGCATTTGCCCCAGTAGAGATCTTTATGATCAATTCTTTAAACGTACATATCTCAGAGGTATTAAACAAGGAAAAAAAAACCAAAGAAAAAGAAACTAGGAAAAAGTAATATTGCCCTGATGATGCAAAAAGAACAATGCATAACTGAAGCAGCTTGGATTTTAAAAGTTATCTTGCATTCTGCAGCAAACAATTTTTAAATAATTGTTGAAAATCTAGTTCCTCCATTTGTGTTATTGCTCCCCACTTGCACGTTTTCTCATTACACATCAACAGTACAGAGAGGTTCACTACCAGGTTGAGCTGATTCCACTATTGTCATCTTGGGTTTCTTTCGGGTTTCCTCCTAAAAAATACAAAACAACCCCCACCACACAGTCATAAAGAGAAGAGAATCCTAAAACAGTTAAAATTCTGAACAATTTATGCAAACTTACATGAATTGTTGCAAGAGACTAACTAGGGCTAACATTAAAAATAAATGTTCAGAAGTAGATACAGTCAAGTTATAAGCGAGTTTAAAAGGGAGAATTGAAATCTCCCTAGAAGTAGACCCCAATCAAATTCTGAAGAGCTCTCTTTACTTAAAATACTGTGTAAAGTAAGCAAAAAAAAAAAAAATCTTATCATTGGTACAGGTGACCCATGGCATTCATGCTGTCTGTAAATATGTAAGAACATATACTCACTCTTTCCTGTGCCAGTTTTTTCATTTCTTCCTGTAATTTATTCAGGATGTGCAGATTTGGCTTGTTCTTTTTGGCATACTGCTGAAGTTCTATCACACTTCTATCAGAGGTTTCCTATTCAATAGAATCATAAGCAACAACTGATCAACTTTTTTTATGAAAAAAAATTAATGTACATGGAGCAAAGTTTCATCTGTAGTACTTTGTAGTTTAGTCTGCAGTTAGTTGTACTTCCTTAAGTAGGAACACCTACTTCCATGAGTTAGTTAAATAGGTTCTGTAATTTTGACCTGGAAGATGCAAGATTAACACAATTATTACTGTCAACAAAATCCAGGCACCCTAAAGTTCTGTTGTAACCGAAGTTACAAATCCAGAAAGATCCAAAAGCAAAACTCCAGTCACAGGGTAGGCTGTCCTCAAACAAAAGCATGCTCACCTGTTTTACCAGCTTGCTATTCTCTCTGCCATACATTCGCAAGAGAGAGCCCCAATTTTTCACATGTGGATGCAGTAGCTGAAGGATTTTCTGAGAAGCCAATTGCTTCCCCACTCTTTTATTTTTGCCTGTAAGAATAACCATGGAAGTGTGTCAACACCAGCACACTGTGTAATGAGACAGCCACAAACACTCACTTGTGTTAGTCAAAACTGAGATACCAGAGAAGAGCAGGATAAGCACGTAACAGGCTTGGTGGCTGAAAAGCCCCCTCAGAATGGACAGCAAAGGAGAACAGCAAGAGAGAAAGAGGAGACTCAGAGGTCACACCAAGTACTGTACTTACACCAGCCTCGCACTGTGTGCTTGCCACAAGTCATGACATATTCACTCTTCTGATTTTTCCCAGGAATCACTTCAAACTTTATGGATGTATCACCCATTCCGTGGTTTCTTAAGCACAAACACAATCAAGATCACATACTAAGTAAAACTACAAACGAGTGAAGTGGTTGCAGTTATCATCTTGGACAGTCATTGCAATAAAATTAGATATATTAATAATGAGTGTCAATACATTAATTAGCAAAGAGATTTTTTTAGATCAGTAACTTGAGTCGAACGAAAAAGCAACCCTCTATGAAAGAAAACAAAATACATTTGTCCAGCAACTACATGCTGATCTCCAAAGAGGCATAAACAGCAAATATGAATTAAAGAGGCCTCAGCATTAACCAGGTCAGTCCCCAGCTCGTCTCTCCCTGGCCCAGGGAGACAAACACCAGCAGGAAGCCAGCAGCGTGTCCTGAGCCCACACCTGACAGCACACGGGGGCCTCACGCTGCAGCCTCACCTTTTAAGGCACTCATGGAGAATCTGATATGGAGACAAGAGTCCAGCTTTACTGGTGAGTTCATATACCCGTGAGTCCTCAATACTGATATGGTTAAAATACTGCAAAGGAATTGAAAAGGGTTATTGTGCTTTGTGTAAAGAAAACCCTAATAATGTCCTAAACCCTAATTTCTCCTTTGCTACATTAAACAAATTCAGTTGCTCTGTGATTAATACTTTCAAAAGTGTTTTAAAATCCGTAATGGATAAAAAGCAACATTATCAAAACTGTTACACCTAATCATACATTTGCAGACAAATTTTAACTCCAATCTTACATTATTCAATATGTACATAAAAAAGACAATCTTATAAATTATCATAATTTCTCCCTTCAGGACAAGGTTATTTTATTTAACTAATTATGAAACTATTTATCAAAATGCTGTGGTTTAATAAAAGAAAACAGAACAGCTATTGACACATTTGGTATGGAAAAAATTGTCTGCATTTCCTTAATGACCATTTCAGTAGTGCATGGCATACAATATAGTTCTAAGTTAAAGCAAGGGTACAAACAACTCATTCTGTGTATTACTTCATTTTAGAAAACATTCTTTTCAGGCTGATCACTGATTTTTCCTTTACTCCTTACTGATGGTATCACTGATCAATGAGCTATTTAATTCTCCCAGCACCTGAGAATATAGCGCAAATACCCTCTAAAAAGAAATTTTTCCTCTGATTTTCTCAAATGTCACTGCCTAAACTATGAGATTTCACTACGTGATAATAAAAACATCTCAGAAGCCTGAGCACTTTTACTTCTTACTTGGTGTTCTAAGATGATCACACAAAACCAAACAGCATCTAGCTCTGAACCTTTTCTGGCATCAACCAGAATGGAAGGCAGGGCAGTACAGGCAGTCTGGTACCTTGGAACATCTCAGGTCTTCAGTAAGTGACCTGATGTGTCAATAAAGACACAAGTACTCTGAATCACAGCAAATTTTCTGATCTATTCCAATAGAAAAAAAGAAGTATTTTCTTTGCTGTAAGTCTTTCTCTAAATGAGAGATTTTATATTTCCATTTGACTGAGAAAACAATTAATTTTAAGTAACATTTCTGATATTAAATGTGCAATGTTTTAAAAACAAACTCAAATGGTGCCAGCCAGGAAGCATGAGCTCAGTACCTCAAGTTCTTGACTGTCTTTGGGCTTCTCCTCAGAGGTCTGTTTAACAAAGTCGGGAATAAGGATTTCCAGTGTAGCTCGAGCTGCAGAAAGTCATTAAACATCTCGATGAGGTTTATTGTAAACAAAAACAGGTTCTCTAGAAATCTGTAGCAGTGTGGAGCAGGAAGGGGATCCCAGGCAGGTGCAAAGGAGGAATCTTTATTGCCAAAACCCCAGCCTTTTTATGCCATTAGTTGGTTACCAGTTCACAGTTTTAAGGCACAACAAACCCATTTTAACCAACAACCATACACCAGGGTGCAGGCACGAGGCAGTCAAGCAGCATGCCTCAGTTCCTCTCTTCTAGCTCACTCTCCCACAGTCCTGTCCTACTTAGCATAAATAACAGGCCAGAGCCACGATTCTACAAGGCCTTTCCTTTACAAAGCTGTACTTATCTGTGACAGAAATTGACAGGTATTTTCTTCTGGTAAGAAATTTATTCACTTAACTTTTCAATGGAAAAAAAGTTCTACTTGTTCAACCTGGTAATTGAAGTCTCATAACTAATTAAAATAAGAAGAAACTACTTTTTTACAAGTGCCTACAAAAGGAAAAATATTCCAGTCTCATTTTAGAAGTGACATAGAACCTTTAAGACCTAAAAATAAAGAGTTGTTATCACCCCCTAGTTCTTACAGCCAAACCCTTGTACTGTATCACTATGGCCCTCAGAAACCCAGAATGGTACAAGAAGCAAACAGATCAACAACTCAGCAGTTGGTACTGAGAAAGAAAAAAACATTACCAGCTTTATTCTTGGCAAGTTTTTTGCTGCTGGCAGTTCCTGCCCCGTAAGTTACTCCATCAATAATCACTGAGGCTCCAAAAGGTTCACTTGGGTTCTCTGGAAATGGAGGAAGAAAGAAAAGAAAGCTTTTCGGAACTCCCAATGTACACGAAATATCACCACTATCAAGATTTGTTTTCTTCATTTGAAGAAGAATGAAGAATCAACTTGAAGAGGAATGAAAATGGTTTATTCTTCATGAAGACTGAAAAATTGTTTTACTAACAGAGTTTTCCATTACCAGACTTATCACCATATACATCATTCTCCCAAATAAAGAACTTACAGATTTTAAGAGATCACTGGTAATCTTCCAGAATTCAAATATTAATTCCAAAGTTTTTGCATCATGGTGTGAATGCAAGAGCTACACATTTTGATATTGGAAATTCAGTTGTATTATGTAATGCACACACAGGAATAGCCTAATTATGAATGATTTTAAGATATCCTGAAAAAAAACCCCAAACAGCAAAAGCAAGAATTAATGGAACATACATTATACCACTTAGGGAAAAAAAAAACCCAATATTAACTTAATTCCAGTTATGTTTTCCATATATGCAACATTTCTGGGTTCTTGATGAAGCATCAAAACCAGGATATAGTTGTTTAAGAAAATGGACTTACCACATTCAAAGAAATTGTAAACAGGGCGAACCTTTAGGACTCGTTGCATATACTCATGCAAGATGCAAACTTCAGACTTCCCATTGGGATTAATGACAAACTCTGCAAAAATGACAGAAAGAAGGGAAGAAGCTAATTAGTTCCAGTCTTTGAAAGATAATTTCTGTTGCAAATAAACTCAGCAGTAACAAGAGCTAAAGGTAGTCATTACTTACCAGGACTGTAACCCTAAACAAAAATATTTTTGTTTAGAAATTGGTCTTTATAATAGGAAGCATATTTGGACAATAATTTTCCTTTACTATTTAATATATGATGGGTCAAAGAACACATAACACTGCATCAGGAATAAAGTGGACTTACTACAAGACTTTTTTATATTTTCAGTCAAGCTTAGAACTGCGATTAGCCTTCAGTAAAGACTGTTTGACCTCCAGCTGACCTTTCTTTATGGGTGCATCCTGCACGGAGAGGGTGATGAGTTTCTGGTTGGCCGGCAGGATGGGCCGCTCGGACTCGGCCTGCTTGCGCTTCATCTCGCGGTTGAACTGGCGCCGCTCGGCCCAGGTCCGGAACTTCTTCACAGTCACTTGTTCAAAGTCAAAGCGCTTCTCCAGATAGCGCCTAAAATCCTCCAGATCTGAGAAACACAACCAGGTTACTCTCTCTGCTCTACCACTGAGTAGGTATTAAGTTCTCTACTTCCACTGTTTTAAACGTGCTGTAATTATTTTCTTAAGACTAGGAGTAAAATGTTAAGATGCTGTTTTGGACTGACAGAAGTAATTTTAAGTTTTTCTATTATAGGATCAAATGCAAAACGTTTGTGTAAACCAGAAGACAAAATTTTAAAAACACCATTTTATTCTGTCACTTGATGATTTCACTAATCCCTAACCAGCATTAATACCCAACACAATTTGCAACAGAAGACCAGTAATTATTCTGCTTCAACATCTAACCACCTTCCCTTTACCTGAAGCAAGGTACACAGTGAGTACAGTCATTCTGCTTTCAGCCTCAGTTCCCTGAAGCCAAACCCAACTGTTGCTGCCTATTTATTATGCAGTGTACCATGAAACACTGTACAGTGATGCTCCATGAACTCCATGAGTATCTGCAGCCTCTACGCAGAATTTAACACATTAAATTCACATACAGAGTACTAAAAGAGTGCCCCTTGTAGTACAGCTGCTTCTCCTTTATAGGATATTCTGCAGATATAATCAGCAAAAATAAAGAGTAGCATCCACAGATGTAAACAAACAAAAGCAAGCTGCTGGTATTGTTTCCTTCCACAAGGAATTCCAAATGCAAGTCACGCTTATACTTGATCACTCAGTATCTTTTTCAGTAATACAAAACAGATCCTATTTAAAGAGAGAGATAGACAGGTGAACTTCATGTAGAAAAATAAGTGCTTAACAACTTTAATTTTGCTGCTACATATTGATGATTTGGGTTTTTTTTTTAACATCTTTTGGCATGGTTTTTGGACAGGACATGACACATGTAATGACAATGACAAGTTTGAACACTACAAAGACAAATGTCCATACTAATATTCTGAGCAGCAGAAATTTACATGGATGGGACTCTCAGGTATGCAGATGTGGTAAGTAACACACAAGCTTCCTCTCAAAGTTCCTCTCTGTTGGATGATTATTTTGGCATGATGTCTCTAGACAACTTTTTGTGTAAAGGCTATCAGATTTGCATAAATAAAATAATGAAGCATATCACCCCTTTGTATGAGTGCAATTATATTTGCATGACAGTCTGCTAGATTTGTGCAAATACAGAAATATAGTTTAATTACATCCTTCATCCTAAGAGATCATCCTGAAAATAGATACAACTCAGCCAATACAGAGTGCATAGAAAAGCCTGTTTGCAGAAGTCACACAAACACATTTGACAACAGCAAACGTACACACTGACATAACTGATTCTTAAATTGAGATAAAGTCTACAGGACTGAGCTACCAAAATGTTCACTTTTTTCTCTAAAACTTTTCCATGTGGACTCTCAGAGCTTCAGGCAAGATTACAATTCAGTAGCCAAGTCTGGAATAAAACTTCACAAATGCCATTAGCCCAACTCAAATCAAGAAAAGACTCCACTTCCCATACATACCTACAGATTCATCTTTACATACTTCAACTTTGGCCTTAACTTGTCCCAAAGCTCCTTGTGCTGCATCTCCCCCAGAGGGGTCTTTGTCATCTAAAGGCCCAGAATCAGCAGCAGTGGAATCTGGTTCTTCTGTTTGGCAATCCAGTTCTGAGGATTTATCTAGGTGCTTTACAGGTGATACCTCCCCATTTGGGGTTATGTCATTGTTTTGTTCCCTTTCCTCATTTTCCTTCATTTTTTTGTAATGAAAGCAGGGAATGCTACTAAGGGGAGGATCATGTTTCTGCAAATATAAAATAACACAGAAGATTTCAGTATCTCAAGGTCACTAAAAGCAAAACTCAATCCCAAAAGATGCAACTCAAGAGGGAAGCTACTTTTATTCAGTCTAGGCTCAAGCTCCTCTTCAGTCAGCAAAGTCATTCTACCCAAGAGCTGAGCAGGGCCACTCCTGTGGGATCTTCACACTGATACAAATCCACTGGTTTAAATCCAGACTAAAATCTGTTCAGCTATATGCAAATACTAGATGCTTTCATAAAACACATTGAGATTTCCTGGGGCATAAGCCCATGGCAATAAATCGAATTTCTGCAGATTCCTTGGGTTCATGAATGTCATATCCTTACTTCTGCAAATGTGGACCACAAGCCACAGCTCAGATTAGTTTATAGGTACAAATAAATGATCCCTATATATATTTCATGGTGCAATAAACCCTTGATTTTGCAGCCATACTAGAAAAGTGAAGGCAGCAAACAAGATCATCTCATTCACTGTAACTGCCCAAAGAGAAAAACAAAGCACCTAAGAAAATCCTATCAGATTTTCAGAAACAAAATTGTTTATTTATCAAGGATCTTAATTCTAACACTGGAAACAAGCCTGCCAAAGTAGAAAAATATCCAGCTGCTTGCAGGAATATATCTAATTTTTTAATCTTAGTAAGAATTTAAGTAATTGACAGCTCTCACCCTTATGCTTCCTGTTCCCAAAAAATAAGGTCTAGACCAGGTAACAACTCTAGATTCTCTGTGCAGATATACAGGAATGCCCGAGTTATGGAATGTCATGATCCATCCATCTGGCAAAGGTTCTGTAGGAGGGCGGCCACGACCTTTAAAGCAAATAATGGCTTTAAACTTGGATAGACTGCTTAGAAAAATAAAAATAAGAGGCAGGCTTTTATTGTTTTTTCTGTCCCAAAGAATAAAATGGCACTGAAACAAGATTAAAAATGTTTTGTAGAGAGATGTTGTTTTAATAACAAGGTATATGGTTCTAACCCAGACTAAATCCTGCAAAATTACAGAGTCCATGATGTTCTCAACTAAAGGCAATAGTATCAGTAGTTTTTATATAGACTAATTTGTTTGTTTCATGATTGAATTCTCTTTAGTACTCTTTAGTATTTTTATACTTATCACAAGCACCAGTATTTACTGGAAAAGTCACACTTGCTTCAGAAACAACTTCATTTTCCACTAAAAATTTTTCACTTGACACTCAGGAATAAATTTGCATTGAGACACCACCAGATTCACAAACCCAAACAGACAGAAAAGAGCTTATCCCTAAGCCAAGGTCTCATGTCTCTCTAAATCACAAATTAGAGACCATTCATCTTTGCTGGAAGCTTCCTGGCAATCTCTGTTACTACACAATTTTGGAGCAAAAAGTTATTTTTTTATTTCAGAATATAGTGAAGCTGTAAAATACTCCTCTTATATGTGTTTAAATTTTAATTCTAATTCAGAATATTTTCAGTTACATTCTTCTGGATGGGTTTGTGTTCTCAGTTCTTTATTAGTAGTTTCTAACTTTAACACAATGAAATTGGAGAAATGTAAGCCACTGACTTTCCTAGTTTTTAACCTAGATTGCATGCATAGAGACCTCACATGCAGCAATTTCAACAGCAGAAGTTATATAACTGAAGCAGGAAAAAGGCCAGAATGACCAGAGACAAAAACCCCAGATCACCCTTGTTCACCTCCCCACCACTGAGGTAACATTCTTCATTATTTTTCACAAATCCATGCACTCAAATATATTCTTATTACATACAACAGGTCAAAAGCAAAAATCAACTTCACTGTTTAAGAACGTGAAAAATCACATTCTGCAGTAAGAAGCCTCCCAACAATAAAATTATTCAACACATGAACAATTTCACACAAATTGCTATCCCACATTTTGCTTCCTGATATATTTTTGTCCTACAGACGCAAGCCATACACAGGATCTACAGTTATTAGATGCACATTAACTTACTCTTCAGTACAGTTTTAATTTTGGTCATCATTGGCTGTACACTTGTCTCTCCATCAGACTGGTGATCACTTTCACCACCATATTTCTCATTATCTAGTCTCCTTGTTTTGGGTGCTCGAAGACCCTCTTCCAGCAGAGCATCCACATCATTATCAAAGTCATCCTGAAAGAGACTTCATCAGACACTATCCTTCTGGGTCTACCAACCTCCCTTTTCCCTTGCAAAGAGAAAGCAGACATTTTTGATATGCACTTCCATACAGAGAGAAACTAGAAATTTCCAATGATTCCAGTAAAAAGACTGAAAAATAAGAAAATAAGTTTGTGAGAACTAGAATCTACATGATAAAATGAACTGCAATTGTGTCAGAAGACTTATATACTGCTTTTACAGAAAACTGTACAAACTGCCACACAACTCAGAAGTTTGACTAAAATAGTTTACAGAAGTTCTCAGCCAAAGCTGTCTCTGAAAATTCTGCGGTTTTGACTCATGTACTGCACACTGCTAGAAGAGATTGTTTCTTTGCATATTTTTTTCTAGCCACTTGGAAACCTCTTACCCAGCAAATACCTGTGAATCTACTTACCTCATATGAGAAATTCAAGGTTTCTTCATCCACTTTATCTCTTTGAACGATTGCTTTAGGTGTGAACCCTCCTCCTTCTTCATCTATTTCCATCAAATTGTCGGTAAAGTCTTCTAGCTCATCCAGAACTGCAAATTCCACTCTCTTTTCCTGATCAATCTCATTTTCATCCTCCTTCTTGTCCTCGCTTTCACCCCCTAGCCCTACAGCTTTACCATTACTACCACCGAAAGGACAAACATGCAAATCCCCATTGACATTATTAATACCAAACTCTGTATCTGCCTTATAATCCTGCTCAACTCCAGTGTACAGAACTTTCCTATCTTTGCTTTTGCAGCTCTCTGTAAAGCTAACACTGATCTTCACATCCTTCAGTAACTTAAGATCTGGGGTGAACTTTCGAACTGACGGTGCGTGACGAGCAGTTCTCGGGCTTTGGTCACTACTCTTGGGGTCTATGATAAGACGACTTTTGTAGCAGGCAGATCCCTTTGTGAGCAGCTGTGTTCTGCAGAGACTGTGCGTGTCCCCAGCAGGGGTATCTGACTGTCCATCACCACCAGAGCCAACGTCCATTACCTCTGCGTCACTGGACGTTTGCAGGGGAGGTGGTGGAGGCTGTTCGTTGGGCGGCAGAGGTGGGGGACAAGTGTGATTCTCCACATTCATTTCTCTTGCAGGTTCTTTAGGGAGGGGTGGTACAGTTTCATAGTTCTCCATTTTTAAAACTACTGTTTTAAAAAAAACAATGCTTTAATAAATGTTTAGCTCTATATTCCTAACATGCATAAGTCCATCAGGATTGGTTTATCATGTTCTATTCAATATGCAACACTGATGATTCAGTTAAGCTGACTACATTGTTCTTTTCATTAATGTAGACAGCTTTCAGAATCACTGTCTCAATTATTGGAAATCACAATGCATTCAGCTTAAATAGCTGAAGACTAAGAGTGCATCTTCACTGGACAAGCTGGTCTCCTTTTCTTCTTTCAACCTACAAGAGGAAACAAACAAAAAAAAATTTGTCACAGGAAAAAAATGGAAATAGTATCCCAGGCAGAAAGAAAACATGTCACTCCTTCCAGCATAAATTTCAAGTGGAAGAGTGACACAGTGAGAAAAGCAGGGTACCCAGATACCATTTTGGATGAGGCTGAAACTAGAGTGGTTTTACTGCTTGAGCTGTACACCAGCACAAGAATTTGCTAACACAGTTGCCTTTATGATTAGTTGACTATCTCTGCTTGGTTAGCAGGCAGGGCATTAAGCATGACAGACTAAAACTGTGCATTTTGGGGAATTTTCCCCATAATTTGAAACAACCTGGTATCCAAGCCATACTTACCCACACAGCAGAAAGGATAATTAGCTTACAGTTTAAGACAATCTGCAAAACCAACAAGATTTTAAAGACTATGGTTATAGCTTTTCAAAGTTTAAGTTATCAGCTCTTTTTGAAATCTCACAATTTACTGAAATCTCATTTGATCTTGTATTTTGCACTGTTATGGAACTACTTATTCTCTATGTCCAAGGAATTCAGGTCCAGATACACAGCATTAAAGCTCAAATTAATTTTGGAAGGTATTTAGAAGCCAATGTTTTAGAGAATTTAACTTGGAAAAAGTATTCAATTCCTCTAGGAAATTTTACAGGGGATGGGGTGTGTTTGTTTAGGGTTTATTTTTCACATTAGGTGGTTCTTTCTACCATGCCTATGATGGCTTCTTCAATTATACTTTTGTCATCTGTGCTGGACCATAAGTACCCAGGGAAAGGAAGGATCATTTCTTACCTGCTTGTTTTGGTTTCTCCAAGTCCCTCCATGCCAGACTGACCAGGCTTAACTCTCCCTACAAGCTAGAAATGAAGCACTGTCACTGTGGCCCAGCCAGCCAGGTGGCTGAATCTGCTCTGTTCAGAGTATTCCCAGCTGGCAGAGAAAGTCTGCCCGAGCACTCTGGAAAGACAAGCTCCAAGGTCTTTCCTGTTGCTGTGCAACATTGCAGGCAACAGGGCAGAAGGTCTGGGTTGTCATGAGGGACTCAGAGAAACCAAGTGCAATTCTCTCACACATCTCTACACCAGCCCAGGGAGAACAAACCAACAGCAATACCCAAACACCAACTGGGGCAAGGCACGAAGAGGGGAATCAGAAGTTATAACAAAATCAATTCAAATTCAGCAACATACAGAAGTTACCTACCTGGAAGCTGGAAGAAAGCACAATATATAACAGAGCAAAGTCTAATTTGGCAACAAAGCAAGTTTTGCTGAGGCAGCAGAGGAGTTTTCGTATTTTGTGGTGGTTTTTTGATGTGAGTGGGGTTTTTTAAACATACTCAAAATTGTGACACACCCAACATGCTGAGTTTGACATGCATTACAAAATTACTAAGGAAAAAGACTGATAAGAACTCTTACAATAATCCCATCTTCTCTGATACCAACACATTTTCAGATTAAAAATAGCTCATTCACCCGTAAGACAAGCAATTCTATGTATTTAAATCCATTCCATCCTACAAGAGGACCATACAACGACCTCAGGAATGAACAATTGTTTCATCTTTCAACAGGTTCTGATACATATAATATTGTAGAGAACACCCCTAGAAATATATTTGTCTAATAAACGTCCTCATCTTCAGATTAAAAAAGCAAAAAAAAGTGAATGACAAATTAATAAATTCTTCACAGTAAATCATTAGTGTCTTAATTCTGAACAAAAGAATCAAAAGTCACAGCATGAGTTCAGTAACTCCTGGAAACTAAATGCCTGAGTCATCTAATTTTTCCACCTTACAGAGTCTTCCAAAGACTCTTGAAAAGAGCAAGCAGAAGTAGTTCACACAGAAATGAAACACTGAAATCAGCATTCTAGAATTTGAATGAGCAAAACCTTCCCTTGTGTTTGAGGAGCTGCCTGGTCCAACTAGGAAGATTTATTTTTGACAAGGCATAACACATTATCGTGAATGCCACTTGCAGATCCCTGATACATGTCCTGCTCCCATGCTCAAGTGTATTTTAACAACACCAATGTCAAAACACAGGAACTTAACCTTTACCTGCCCAGCTTTGGAGGCTCACTGATACAACACCTCTGCTCTTGGCAGGAAAGATGTCTTGTTATTCTATTCAAGCACTGCTAACAATTAAATTCTTGTTGTATTCCCTTTCTTGCTGGCTGTGAAACGATGAATAGCTGAACGATGAATAGCAAATCACTGCCAGGGATTGTCTGCTCCTCAGTACACACACTATGCTCAGGAAAAGCACTAGACCAAGACGGGTTCAAAGGAGCTTTTCCCGTTTCTAGCCATGAACCTGCCACATCCCTAGGGTAAGATAACAGTCTGGTAGTAATGCCAAAAAGATTTTTGCTTTTTCACACATTTTTCATATATTTATAGCTCTGTAGACTACTATTATATAGCTCCTTAAACTATTTCTCATACTTTTCTTACCCTCTTAGATTTTAGAACAATAAGCTGACCTTCTAAACACATTCCTGAAATACTGTTTTGTCTTACTCTAAGTAGGAGACCTACAGTAATAGATAACAAGGAGTGGGGCAGAGAACCCTTGGACCAACTCCAGGGGTGGGTTACTGGGCCAACTGAATCTCCTGTTGGATGTACCTGTTAGATATCCTAATTAATTCACCTTATAATTGTAGAAATCCGGTGCCGGGTGTGCCCATCACCACTGGGACATCTGGAAGCTTCCCAAGAAAGGTCTAATTGTTACTATTCCAACACTGTTGCAAGGGTTTTTTTTGATCATAGGTAACAGCAGCTCTACAGTTACAATGGGCAACAAAACCTGCCCGTAAGCTACAAAAAGCAAGGCAGAAGCAGAGGAGCACAGGTCCAGTTCCCATCTACTTCCCTGCCAGCTGACATTACAATATGCCCTTTATATCAGGGGCTGGGAACAAAAAAAAACTCAACAAAACCACTGAGCTGTCAGGTATTTGGAAAGACAGATGGAAGGGAGGAAAGGCAAAAGGATGAGTTATATGAGCTTGTAGGTTACAAGCAGCCAAACAGGCCTTAGATAAGGGACTGGAACTGCCACACACAGACGGGCTCAGCACACCAAGTTACAGAGGAACATAAGTCAGTTTGCCTATTGTCATCCTTAACTAAATTGTCCTGAAAGAACAGATTTTATTCTCTAAGGCTCCAC
This sequence comes from Daphoenositta chrysoptera, assembly GCA_013397915.1. Taxonomy (NCBI): domain Eukaryota; kingdom Metazoa; phylum Chordata; class Aves; order Passeriformes; genus Daphoenositta; species Daphoenositta chrysoptera. Next base: position 423,836 of record VZRO01008200.1, read on the forward strand.
CAAGTTCCACTAACAGTTTCCATACCAATTCCTTCCAAAGTGACACAACACCACTGGCAGCTGCACCAGGCAGTACAAAACACTGAAAACATGAGTGCACAGCTCATTTCCTGCAGATCACCAACACACAGAATTCCCACATTTTTAACTGCTTGCTCTTATTTTAGCTGATCATTTTAAGAAGTTTCATGTCACAAAGTAAACTCAACAATACAGATACGGGGGGACATATAAATGTAATGTAGCAAACTGCATAGGTCCCAACAAAAGCAGAGTAATCTTAGCCAGGTTGTCTTACAGATGTTCTTTAAGGACAGAAAGAAAAAAAACCAAAACTACTTTGTTTATTAAGTACCACTGCCCATTCCCACAATCAGACAGAAAATGGATGGGAAAGAAATGCACAGAGAAAAGGGTATCTTTTTTCAAGGCAGGAAAATACCAGAATCTTAAAATTTGTAACCAGCATCGCCCAAACTCAAAGAAAAATTCCCTTCAGTTACAGCAGGTCAGCAGTCTAGAAATGAGTTTAATAAAGAACATATTTTCTTTACAAATACCTGTAGCTGCAGCAAGGAACAGCATACCACAGATTCTCTCTACAAAAAGTCACTTTTGAAAAGAGATTGTGTGAGAGACTGCTTACTTCACATTCAGTGGACCCCAAAAGGAAGAGTGGCTCAGAGCAAACTCTCCTTATTTGCTAACCAAATACAAAGTCCTCCTCCTCATCCTCCAGCCCCAAATGGCAACTCTGGTGCTGATCCATTAACCCCTGTCGAAGTAATTCCCCACTCACAGTCATCTACCTTCTTTTTATTATACCTAGTATGTCTTTTCAATTACATACAGCTCTAGAAATAAGTTAATACTATTTATTACCATTATTACCATTACTAAACTTCATACCAAAAGAAAACCTGAAGAGACTGAATTTATTTTCTTTAAATCAGAACAGGAAGTACGAAAATAAAATATTCTTTAAGATAACTACTACATGTAGGAACTCATCTCTTCTCATTATCAGCTGTAGAGTAGAAAGATTCTGAAGGAAACAACCACTTTGTGTAAGTCAGTCATTAAAGAAGTTCAAGAATATGCAGCCAGGGCCCAACAATAACATTATCAGTGGCAAATACAGACAGAACTTCTCTAAACTTCATAAAGCTTCATCCCATTTCAGAACGAACAGAGTACATAATTTTGTAAAGGCACCCTCAGAAATGGCAAAACAACAGTTGTTTTTAGAGCTTGACCAGTTTTCTGGCAGGGTTTAGATGGTTTGATTAATTATGTAACACAAAAAACTGATTTACAAAAAAAAGGTGAAAATCAGAACTTAGGAAAAAGAAAATATATTCTTCCTTTCACATCATATGTAAGCTTCTTACTTGTAAAGAAAAACAATACACATAAGGAACCAAATTCCCTTCTCTTTCTCTAAAAAAGCAAAACAACCCTGATAATCAAAAGCAGCTGCCCAAAAAACCTAGCGACCCAACTCCTCATCCAGAACCAAAAATAGGAACCCCTAAGTTCAATTACCTCGAAAGACAGAAAAATTTCTCAAATCACAAAAATAAAAGATCTGATTCCAAGACCTCTAACTCGCAACTTAAGGGAATAAAAAAATTGAATGTGTTCACTCAGTTCCAGTTTATGGTCGAGCAACGCCTGGAAATTCAGGTCTCAGCGGGCAAACAAACTCTGCAGACAAACCCGAAGCCTTAGAAAAGGAGGTACAAAAGAACGAACTGCTTCCAACCAAAAAAGCTGAAGAAAGCTGGGAGAATTAACCTTTCAGAGGCTGAACGAGATAATTTGCTATTAACAGAAAGAACACACGAAGAAGAATCCTGAGAGTTACCGAGACATCACATTATCTTCAGTGGACCAGAACTATAAAGTCCCTGTGCGCCCGCACACACGTTGGTGCCTTTTCTTCCCAACTTTGCTCAGGAGCCGGACGCGCTCCCGTGGCCCGCACAAAGGGCTGCGGCCGGGAGGCCTCCCCGGGCCAGGGCACTCGGGGCCGGAGGCGCCGCCGGAGCCCGCGCTCCCCTCCGCCCCCGGAGCAGGAGGCGCCGAGGCACAGACGTGATACGGCGCTTCCTTCGCTTCCACCACCCTGAACGCAACCCCACGGCGAGCCGAGCAGGGAGGTGGCTGCGGCTGGGCGGGAAAC
>VZRO01008200.1:426076-458278 GCA_013397915.1 Daphoenositta chrysoptera
AACCAAAACAAGCAAAGAAAAACCCTAAACAAAACAAAACCCAACACCGGCTCTGAGGAGAGGCCGCTCAGGCCGGGCGCAGGGACAGCGCCGCGCGGCAACAGCCGCCGGGCAGGGCAGCACCTTCCAGCTCCAGCGGCGGGATGTCGGCGCTCGGGGAGCGGCTCCCTGCTCTGGGCTCCGCGCCCGGGGCCGCGCCGGGCNNNNCCCGCGGGGCCCGCACCCACCTGGGCCATCCCCGGCGGCCCCGCCGCTGCTGTGCCGGGGCTGCGGGTGAGGGCGAGTCCGGCCGCCTCACGATCGCCGTCCCGCACTCCGCGCCGCCGCCATCTTTAAACGCCTGCGCTGGGCCCCTCCGCTCCCCGCGGGCGGGACCCCGCGCGCGCCGCGCCAATGGCGGCCGCAGCGTCCGCCGGCCGCGGTTTGAAATCCCGGCTGCCATTGGTCCGCTCTCGTGGCTGTCAGCCCGCTCCGCCAATAGGGACGCGAGAGGCGCCCGCCCCCACCAGCCCCGGGCCTAGCGNGGCCCGGGCCATGGCGGGGCGGGCGGGTCCTTTGTGTGGCCCGGGCACCGCTCGGGGCTTTTCCCCCCGTACGGACCAGCTACAAAAAAAGGCACTTTTCCCTGCAAGAGCTATGTTGTATCTTTAAGCAGCAAAATTAGAGCATTATTGCTTCAAGACTGATTTACCTAAAAAGGATAAATCAAAGTAGGGCTATTTCTCATGCTATGTGTACTGAGCAGTTCACAGAACAAGTCCCAAATCTGACTGCAGTGGTTAGACACAATTGCTAAATAATTATTGAAAATATCTCACACAATTTATGTAAAATTACTTCTAAAGTCTTAATGAACATTTGCTGTCCTAATTTGCTCTGTTATTTTATAATTTGTGAGAGATATAGAGCTTTTATTGATATACTTATTTATACGGTTGCATCTTCTGTCCTTCACTCTTACACTGGTTTGAAATCAACATCAGACACAAAATATTGTGATAACACATCCTGGTTTTGTCACCAACAGTATGTTTGTGGTTTTTTCATGTGTAACTTCAGGACATGAGAATCTTTTTCTAGTATTTCACTGATCTCATGTCTTTGACGTCCCCAAATACTGCTATGAAAGATAACAGTAATATTTTAATAAAACTTTTAAAACTTATTCAGAAGACCGCTGTTAGGCCTTTCCACCTTTGTGTTTGTCTCGCTGGACGAACACATCAAATGATAGGGTGATAATTCTGACATAACATGATGGTGCCATGTCAACACATAATGATCAGGTTACTGAAACAGTTTTAAATCATTGCAAGCTGCCCTCAAAAACTGAACACAGTTTCAGCTAAAAGCAGTTTCTAATTTTTAATTCCTCATAACAGGCTTCTGCACTCAAGCCGTGTTTTTGTAATTTTAAAATTATGACTGCTTTTATTAATGTTAAAACAAACCACTTCAGAACATGCATTTAATAAACACCCCCAGTTTGCAAAACAGCCACTGATATCACACTTCAACTGTGAAAGGTGAGGAAAAAGACCTCACAATTAAGTAAACAGCTCAAATAAATGTTGGCATTTACTGTGTCAGGTCGCCTCAAACTGCTAACACTGAGACAGAAGATTGTCCCCTCAAAGGGCCTATGAAAATAAAAGTATTGTGACTCATTGGCATCCCATTTATGTGACTGTATAAATGAACTATTGCCGTAAGATTGCTGGCTTCAGAAAACAGGTTAAATTTTTATATGTACGTGAACAGCAATGCTTCAGTTAGGATCAGATGAGGCATATGCACAGATTTTTGAATAGAGCTGAAAAATGCTTTAAAAATTAAAAAATTAGCCAGTTTTAGTTTTTCTATTGTGCATCTGTTTTCAGAGAATCATAATACTATGTCTGAAATTAATGGTGCAACAGCAGATTCTCTGAGACACTGACACTATAGGGAAATAGACTTCTAACTTTTTATAAACAAAAGAATTAATCCATTAACGAAACAACATTTTCATCAATACAGTGCTCAAATTGTTGGTTAAATTTTTAATCCAGAGGGTTGATGTGGCCTCTGGAGAATTAAATCTGATCTGCTGTGTCTAACAAGGTGCAAATTCACCTGAAAATTTTCATGACCTGGACTTCCGATGAAAGACTTGTCAAACATGCACAAAAATCTTCCAGTTTTGAATTAGAAGTGTACAGGTCCACCTGCATGGTGCAATCAGGATTAACCATAACACCATGAAGTATCATTATCAACAAAACCCAGTTCCTAATGACAAGGAGATTTTCACATACAAGATATCAAAGGCTGGACAGAAACTGCCGCTGTCAGCCCAAAATACTGCAATCGAGCCTATAAAGGCAAAACTATGAGCTTCCCAATAAAGTTAACAGGCTGCATTCATCAGAATGAAAATTAGGTGGAGCCAGTGGCTTTTTCATATTCTTCCTATGTCAGTAGCTGCAGCACCTACTGCGCTGTTCCAACTGTGAAAGCTACTGCAAGACAAGTTTTGCTCAGCCTGCTTTACTTTTATTTCAGTAAAATAAGTTGCACTGCAGCTTTTTCCTTTTTTTTTTTTTTTTTTTTTTGCATTGTTAAACTGGTATTTGCTTGCATTACATGTCTTAGTCTTTCATTTCTTGGTGCAATCTGCTCTCCTCAATCTAATCTCTGTCAGTCATCACTTCACAGCCATGGAAAGATGTCAAAAAGACTGCATGAGCAATCTCAGATCAGTTCTCCAATGTCAAAAGAGGTGGTTGATTACTACAAAAAATAATCAGAATAGACACATTTTTCGGCTCAACGATACCACAGAATTACTAATCTTGCTCTTGCCATTCACAGATTCAAAATAAAGTAAATTCTGTTGTCTACAGAATCATTGTAACTTCTGGTTTTCCTGTTGGAAATACTTCAGCCAAATGGTTCTCACAAGTTTCAGACTACTGGCAGAATTTTCTCAATAATGCAGACATTTTTCTAAAGACAATAATACCTAAAGTGGGGTATGATGTCTAAGAAGTCAAATAAAAGGTAACAACTTTACATTCAAATCTGGAAATTAAAACAAGAAAAAATAAAGCCAAAACCGAATGACCTTCCCATTAGAAACTGGACTGCACAAGCCATTCAGAAGGAGCATTCTGTTCAGTTGCCAGTTGGACCTAGGCTGGTACTATCCTACCATGACTGAGGCTTCCCTTACTTGTTCTTCACACATAGAACAAACCTCTTCCTATGGCTGAAAATACTGCATTCCTAAATACACCCTAAATTTATTTAGGGGTAATATTAGAGGAAAAAAAAATAATCTATCTGGGACAGAATAGTAGTCTTCATACTTTGCTTTCTATAGGCCCTGTCATCCAAACAGTTCAGAACACTTTTCTGAAATAGGCAATATTTATCTGCTCTTTATAAACTTAAAAGAAAAAAAATCCTCTGAGTCAGCTCGTGGCTGCTTGCACATGGTGCATCCCCACCAGTTCAACCACCCCTGCAAGTCAATCTCAGTCACTTCACAGAGTTGCAGTAGTGTTGCACTGACAGCTACTTCAGAGATTCTGGCTTCTCCCCAGCTGCTGTTGCATGGTAATTTTTCTTGTGAGCCATTATACACCGTGATGTTTCTGACTCAAAGCTGTGGTAACAAAGCACACTTTGTTGTACACACTTTGTGTGAACTACAGCTAAGAAGCTGTTGCTGCAGTCCCTTAGCCTGGACTCCTTTATATACTGCTGGCAGCACACAAACATGAATCAGGAGCATAATCTTTGGCTGTCAAAAATCCAGGTGTAGTTGCACGTATATGAGCAAAACCATAAATGTCAGTACCTTTGTTTTCCCTGACAGAGGTTAAATAAATTACAATTCTGAAAGCTCAGTTGTGCTGCTAGGGTTGTTTTTTATGCAACTGCCATCCCGGAATTGCTTTGCCAGTCTAAACTCATGCACATTACAACAAGAGACAACTCAGACTTGACTGGCACAATATATTGCTAAAGAAAACAGAAGAATTTGCAACTGCCATATTGCAAACAGAGTGATACAACAGATCTATATATGCTCCATTTAGAAGTACAGCAGGCCAACATATGAAGATTTATGTAGCAAAACAATTGGTGCAGAGTACTCAACCTTCATGCAAGGTGCATTTCAGACAGTTTTTCTAAGGTTAAATCCTTTACCTGTTGGAGAAGACTTGGTGCATTCCTCACCTACCTGTTCTGTTCCATCTGAAACAAGCCTAGACCCTGGGACCTGAGGCTGCCCTGAAATGTGAGCCAAAGCACAGTAAACGGGGACTATCAGGAAAACCATGTGAGGGCTTACCAAACCTGGGTGACAATGCAGACCCATCTGTAATTGAGAGGACAGTTAATTCCTCCCTAAATGCCAGTCATTTCAGTGAGACATGAGAAACAGGAGATGGATAATGCATCTAAGACTTGGCTTTATGTAGTTATTTTGAGTAGCTATTCGCAGCAGAGATAGTACAGGGAGAGAAAAAAACCCCTAGTTTTCCCATTCACCTTTTTCTTGGAGGAGTACATTCCTTTAACAGAGGCAAAAGCCTCAATCATTGAATACTAATTATAATGTTGTACCACAAGAAGAGACACTACTGGCTCAACATATTTTCCAGTTTATTATTTGATATATCTTAATTGACATCTAAAAAGTGATGTGGTTTTCTCCACCCAACAGAAGCAAGCAATGAGTTTACCCAGTCTGGCAAGTTACTGACCAAGGCTGGCTCTGTGCCTGTCAGAGCTGGTGTGGCAGGTGAGACACCCATGGAAAACACTCCTGCAACACCAGAGGGAAGTTTGAAGGCACCTCCTTCCTGGAGGCCTCAAAAAGAACAGGATCACAAACCAGAACATCATTGTGTGTTCTCTGTTCTCCCCTTCCTTTCTCCATCTTCTGATCTGTTTTTAGCTTTCAGTTTTTTTTTCCAGTTATCTTTCAAGTACAAAGACACAAAATAATGTGCATCAGCAGAGAAATTCCTTTTTTTTCCTCATTCATGTTGAGTATGACTTATGAATTGTAATTTTTGGTTATCCTACCTAATATTGTAATATTTATTATTTCTCTTTCTCCTTTGTCTGTGATCCTAAGTTCAGTGCTCATGACTTCTGTTTTAAAAGATACGGTAAATTTGAGCATGTCACTGATACAGTTTTTTTCATTCAGCTTCTAAGTTCTTGATACACAATGTTACAGAGATAATTTATATATATGAAATATATTCAACATTTCTTCATGCTGTTCACCTTAAACTACATTTCACAGCATGAGTCATACTGATGGGTTTTGTAATTCTAACAGTTCATGCCTCTCCAGCTGATTGCAATACTGATTCTATTTTCACCAAGTCAAGACTATTTCCTAGATCCTCAGAAGCTATCAAGACTTCTCTGCAGAGAATGAATCAGATGAAGAACGTCAGCTATGTTCTATTACATCAACCTGAATGAAATAAAACTAACTCCTAGTAGCCAATATTGCATAGAAATAGGGATGTTTGCTAAACCATAAATGTCCATTAAGTTCTACAGGCTAAAACTGAAATGTAAGATGCTTTAATTATTGCCTTATTACTGCTTAATATTTCATAGATTCATTTCAAAATTACTTATTTCCTTACGATATTATGAAAATAGTGTTCCAAGTCTTATCAATGTTTTATCTTATTATTTAGTTTGGTGTATTTCATTTGTCACAACAAGTGTCAGTTAAGCTTTGAACATAGTGAGGACCTCCAAAGGCCCAACTCATCCTCTGCTCTGCTCAGGTGTGTTTTATTAAGCTACTACGAGGGAGATGAGACAATTCCACCTCCACTGCAGGGTCCAGTGTGGCAGAACATTAATGCAGGCTCTACTCAGTGTAACAGGAGAGTCTCAGGCCTGCCAAGGATCCAGACCTTTTCCACGGTGAATCTGGATTCCCATACTTCAGCAGCATTTTGTGAGGCTCCACTTTTCCCTAAGGAAGCATTGATTTTGCTCTTTCCTACCTTTCAAATATTTTCCAATTTCTTACCTGGATAAGACAACCATGCAATAGCATAGAATTAAAAAACACCCACAACACAACATAAAAAACCCCAGAAAAAATAACAGCACTCTTAAAATGGAATTAAGTACCAGAAATTAACTTACAGCTCCTTCATTGCTAATATGCCATGAAAGATTTTACTTCATTGTATCACACCAAGTTACAGGCAAATGAACAAAAACACATGTGCAAAAATGCACAATCTACTAATGTCAACAAAGACTGGTCACCAGGTTGATTTTATTCTGATTCTAGTTTTGAACACACATGTAAACAACAATTATGACATAATTTTAAGCAAAAAAACATAACTGAGTTTTCACATGTTTTAAAATTTCTTCCACTACCATTCCAACTGAAAAAAATCAGGAAACAAAAATCTCTTACAAATGTATGACTTTGAAGAGATGATATGTATAAGCAAACTTAGTAAAACGCCATGCTATAGTTTCCTATATACACTTTTTTCCTTTATATCCTTTAAAACTGGTATTTAAAATTCCCTTTTATTATTAAAAATACTTTTATAAAAATAAAACACTTTCTTTCTTTCTAGACTGGAGGTACAGTCTAGTTTTTTCAGTAGATTCATTGCAACTCTAATTTGCACAGAGTAGATGATGCACTTCACAAATACCTTATCATTTTTATGGACAAGCACCACTTGCTGATATCTGCACAGCAGTCCTGACCCTGTTTCCACTGAAGCCAGTGACAAAATTCTCAGGAGCTTCCAAAGAAGTTAAAAAAGCTCACTTTATTACCTATTCTGACATGATAAAAACCAACATCCTAGGTTTGGGCTCTTTCCCTTTTATTTTAATTATCAGAAAAAGCAAATTCCAGATTTAAAATTTTGATTCAAGCTTAGCAAAATACATGATTATGATCTATATTTACATCTAAGCTCTGACTCGCCTTTCTTTGCCTATATGTAAAAACTAAGAATAAATTTTCATTATTACAGGACTGCTATAAAAACCAAAGTTTATAAATGCTTTCAGCATAATACTGCATGCAAGCATTTTGCTTGCCTTTAAGATAATGCCTTCAAAGAGAATGTCATGTTTAAATATCCACTGTTTGTAAGTGGATATAAAAAAGTTTGCTATGCAAACTCTTGGAGCAAGCTATTGAGGGCTTTCTTTCTAGGTATGCATGTGTCTAACTCAAATTTAAGACAGCTATAGCTACTTCTTTGCATCTAAAAATAACAGTAACATTTTTATCCATACAAATATAGGGTTTAAGAAGTCATCAAAAAATGAAAAAGGGCTGACCATTTCCTGCAACTCAGAAGCACAGTCTGGAAGGCTTCGAGTTCTAAACCCTGTACAACACAACACGACTGTTGATTGTCTTGCAATCAAGGTGGTCAAAAAGTCATTTACACAGAACTGAATCAACAACCTGTGACTAGTCATGCAAGCAGTCCTGGTATCTAGAAGCTATTTAAATATGCAAATATAAAGAAGAGATTTGACTGAATGCTGCTTCAGCATCTCCTGATAATTACAAATCTGGGAATGGCCTGGCACAGTACTTCACCTCAATGGAAAGCCTCAGTTACTGCTGCCTCCATTTTAAACACGCACACACACATGCCCAAACACACCAGCTTGAGTACAGAAACACTGCTGCACACGTTCCAAAGAATATCAAAAACCTGGCTACTTTGCAATAATTAATTGAAATCAGAGGCTTGTGAAAAGAATACAGCCAGCATACCTAAAGGAAAAAAAATAGTGGTGATCCACTACTAACCTAATATTCAGTATTCAGAATAAGTCAAAACAGAACACCAATAGAAACAAAAATAGCTTAGGGTTTTCAAATATCCTGATATTAGCCAGAATCTTCTATTACCTACACTGGCACTGAATAATTGAAAAAAGCATGCATTTAAATAGCTTTTTAATTCACAGGTGTTAGAACATAGGAAGTACCTCTTAATACCCAACTTTTTCAGCAATATAAGACTGCAACAGTGTCACCTTACAACACATAGCTATTTTTACTAAAAATCTATGAGCAGTCACTCCAGGCTGTAACATATTATAGCAATAAAGGAATGAATCCAGAATTTTGTAGGTACAAAACAGCCGATACACAAAAAACACATCTTCAGCTTCTGTTTGCAAACATGTAACCTATTCCTTACCTGCTTGCTGGGGAAGAAAATAACAAAACCAATATTGCTAATTAGACTATCAGGAAACAGGATGTCACAGCACAAATAGTTTTATTCAGGTCAAAGATGAGCAAGTCTGCTCCCATGGTTCTTTCAGTAAAAGTAAACAGACTAAACTAAATTCCCTACTTTGATTGTCAGATCAGGTTTTAGAAATAAGATATATTGCTGTACTATATGTAGAAAAACAAATGTAAAGAATCCCCCCTCTCTGCCCTCCCCAGGCAGAACCATTGCACCATGGCACTGAAAAGCTTAAATGAGACTAAAGCACTTAATACTACCAGGATAACATACATTCATTTAATGCACATTGGCATCAGCTGTACAATCTTAACAGCATATGTTGAAGGTAAAGCAAAATTTGGTAAAACCTTCATATAGAACAATAAAAGCAGCAAATGTTTCCCACCATTAGAACTAAAAACGAGTTTAAGTCTACTTAAAACATCTTTAAAAATATCCACACCCACAAAAAAGCACTGACTTTGTCTTGGACAAAGATGGCCTTGCCCTGAAGGCAGAGTGATATTAAATAAAATATTTCTGATTTTAAGTTGCTACTTCATGTAAAAACCACTTCTTCATCTGGTTGTCTCCAAAGCATTTGTGAGCTTGATAGTGTATGCTACCAGTTTATTTAAACTTTTGCTTTCCTTGCTATTTTTAGCTAGTGGAGGCTGGCACAAAACATTTACTAGAACTTAATGGCTTGTTCTCTCATTGCTATTATTACAAACCATTCATGTGGAAAGCTGTTAACTGTGCAGTTTGAATTCATAGGTGCTCGTTTTCCACTGGTTGACATCAGCATTGATCATGTTGCGCTCGGTGAACGTAACGCGTCCCTCGGAATCCACGAGCACGACCGTGTTCGTCCTGCAACAGCACGAGGGCACAGGGTTAAACCTGGGCTCCACTACAGAAACTTCCAGGGAGCCATCCCTCATTCCCAAATGTTTTCATCCTTTTTCATTTTTTTCCCCCTGAGGACATCACCATCGCACGAGCAGGGCAGAAATCATCCTGGCAAGCTCAAATGGGCATTTTCAGTCCCTTCTTCTGTCACTCCACTGTCTTGATTCCCTGCTGCACTTGCAGCAGCTGACACACAAATCAAATCTCTCATTGCAGAGAGTATGATAAAAGCTTAAACTTAGTGTAAAGTGCTCCATTCAGAAAGAAGTACCATAAAACTGTTTCTTCACAGCCTACATGTACCCATAAGGATTATTCATATCAACACTACTCTCTTCATTCCTCTCTTTCTTATCATCTATCCATTAAGATTTAAACATTGTTAATTATTATCACAGGACACTGATATATGATCACAGAAAAAGGTTGGTCTCTCTAGGAACCTTCCAAAGGGGAAATCTCTTTGTTTTCCTGAAAAGCAGATGTCAGTTGTGCATCTATTCCATTTTGCCTTGGGTAAGCTGTCATTTTTCTATGGACACTACAGTACCCTTCCACAGAGGGATGATTGACAGTAGGAATTTTCCACCATCCTGATGTGGTGGCCTTTCCCAAGTCACTTCACAGTTGTTCACTCATACAAAAAAGCACTTAATTTCCTCAGAAGAATGTGGTGAGTCCCAGTTAACAACCTCTACTCACTAAGCCCTGTTGCTAAGGGAAAGGTAAGTGTGAGCATACAGTTATAGCAGTAGGGAGACTTGAAACGTGGGCTAATTCACCAGTAGAAGGCCAGTATTTCTACCAAGTTATCCCTGTTTCCTTTGAAATGGCTGGACTCCAATCTGTGAAGCAAGGGGAGGAAGGTGCTTTGTTACTGTGTTAAGTCTTCATTAACCTATATTTAAAATGTTCTTTTAATACATTTTAAAGAAACCACTGTAAATACTGAGTATCTCTTTCTCATTATGCCAACTTAAAATGCCAGCAGTGAGCACTCTCTGCTTATCAACTCCCATTTCTACAGAGGAAATACTATGGCTGACCATGCCATAGACCAGTCTGACAAAATTATTGGCAGACTTTTAGAGTAGCAATTCCCTACCAGCAGCAATAGGGTTCACCAGCAATTTTGTCCCATTGAAGATTAAATGAAGATTTGCATTGTATTATTCTATTATCTTGCCGCTTTAGTGGAACAGTCAGAGCAGAGAGTGAGAATATCTCAGTAAAAACAGAAGCACCAGTTAGGGGAGAAGTGGAAATACAGGTTCTTCTGAACAAGAGCAATAGGTTTTTTGTGTACGAAAATGGCAGATCCATTTTACAATGCCATGTCTAAGGCAAACTCTGACTTAGCAATGCAGATGACACAATTCCTGCTCATGGAGGAGAAATGTGTTCTGCAGTATCTCTGATAAGATCAAAGTTAGAGGTGCTCAGATCTGCTACTCCACTGGGGAAGCAGAGAACTGTATTATCTTGGCTAGGACAAGTTAAAGCTGTGCCATGCTCTCCATCAAAGATGAACCACAATGGGAGCTTCAAATGCTCTTCAGCTGCAAATCCCAGACACTCAAATACTGACCAAGGAAATACATTACTGAATTGTACCAGATAATTACCTGAAAAAAAAAAAATTAAAGCAGACACTATAGAATTTAAACTTACAATAGTACAGTTTTGATTTGAGATACGCTTCGATCCAGTACACATTTATTTCTGGCAATGAATTTTTTTACCTTGTTCCATAATCTGGGCAACGAACACATAAAGCTGCATACTTGTTCAATATAGGACGGATATAGTCCTTCCCTTGGTCTTCAATTGCAGGGTCTGGTAACTGACTGAAAAAAGTAGTAAACTAGTTAAAAAAAATTAAAATTTCTCCAATATTAACACACATTCATCCCTCTTGAACTGGAAGGAGTTCCAGGACATCCCTGAGATCACAGTCAAAGGCAAGGCTGAAGCAGAAGAGAGGGGGTAAAGGACAAAAACCCATCAGGAAAGAATGGAATTCTATGATTAAACCAACCCCTTTATGCACTAAATTCCTGTAATATGTACACACAAAGAGATCACAAAGTAATATGAAACAGGATATTTTAAGGAAGTTCAAAGCTAGTGCATATCCACATGTTCATATTTATTATGAAAAGATCATTTCATCTTGAAGTATGATTTGGAAAGATTACAGGCTTAGTTTTAAATATTGCTTTTTGTAAGTAAATATTTCCCTTTTATAGTCAGATGGTTTCAGATGAGATCAAATGGAATTACTGAACATTAAGGGAAGATCATTTGACTATATTGTATCTTATACCTTTATCTTTTTACTAGTAAAAAGTATAAACTATAACAATTTTTCAAAAAATCACTTGATCTGATAGCAGACGAAAAAAGCAATTAAGGCAACTTAGCAGACTCCCCAATTACTACTCATTGCTCAAATGTCTGAGATCTTATATACTCGTTTATTTTGAATCACTGAGAAATGCCACATTCATGAATGCTGGCATTAAAATTCGCTGTTAAGTTTGGAAAATTGGATCTCTACACCAGAAACAGCTTTGCTTCAACTCTAATCACTTCCCAGACGGATAAAGGTCAAGGTAAACATGAAAGTTACTGGATGGTGAGCAATGATAGGAATTTAGACCACAGCATCTCCTGCACCCTACTCCATGTCTGCACACTGAAGTGGTATCAACTTCCTTTCCTTCTGAACATCCAGCTGACGGGCTCAGGTTCACTGTGCAATCAGTTGTGAGTGCAGGAACCTTCCTTATCAAACTCATCCCTTGGGGACTTCCTTGACTGTAACTTCCTTGACTCAATTCCTACAACTGAATTGTAAAAATACTTCCTTATCTTTTTCCCCCACTTAGCCTGAAACAACTGCACTTTTGAGGCAAGCAGCTGGTTGTCCTTTGAAAATGGCTTGCTTCTCCACCCTCTGTCTACACTCTGAGCAGAAATACAGAGCAGTAAAAGCTACTAACACAAACCTGCTCACCAGCTGTGAGGGTGCTGAGGCTCTGGTACAGATTACTCAGAGAAGCTGTGGATGCCCCATTCCTGGAAGTGTTCAAGGCCAGGCTGGATGGGTCTCTGAGCAACCTGGGCTAGTGGACAGTGTCCCTGTCCATGGCACAGGTTGGCACTAGAAGATCTTTAAGGTCCCTTCCCACCCAAATCATCTTATGATCTATGTAAACAAGTGCTTTCTCTAAGTGCAGTAACCAAACCTACCTGACAAAAAGCTGACAGCAAGCAGCTTATACATCCCTAGACATGCACTCATTGCCCTCACTAAGAGAAGTGCAATCTTTGAAAGAAAAGGGCACACAGAAACCAGTGCACAGCTGATGAGTTCTAAGACTGCAGTAGTCTTAACTGTGTTTCTTGCTTAAAAATCAATACTGTTGAAAGCCAGACTCTGTGAGAACACTACTTTCAATTAACATCAAGGTAAAGTGCTTTTTTCTTTCAAAAGAGCTTCTATAGGCATTTTTAAAAATGGGTCATATTGTGTTTTGAGTAAATTCCAGCTATTGTGTTCTTACGGCTCTTGATTATTCATCACTGTAAGAAGCTCCTTCACCAAGTCTTCTTTGGTAAGGTCTTGACTTCTCGTGACCACTTCTGTGAAAAGCTGTTTCCCATATTGAAGCTTCTTCCATGGTGTATCCAACAAAGAATTACTCAATCCATATATTCCTACACACACACACACACAAAAACCCCAATTTAATTGGAAAGTGCATTCTGATTATTTCAGTTGTCATTACAGATTTTAAAAAATGTTACAAGGTGTAAGTGATTCCCCAGCTAACCTTTACCTGCAGGTGTGCCATAAACACACAAGCCCCATTGCTGAACAGGAGAATACAGCAGGCTCCCATCTTATGCTGGGCTGTGCTTAAGCACTCCCCTGTGCTAATGCTCAATACTTGGTTTCAGTTGTACTCTAATCCATATCCACGCCAGTTAGTTTTAATTTCTGGTTTGCTAAACTGTGAAGAAGGCACAACAGAATTATATAATTTCTGCAATCTAGTCTTGTCCAGTTTAGCTATATTAATTATAAGTTATCTTTGCCTCTGATTTTACTCTTGAAAAACAGTACAAAGCAACATTGAATGAGAAAAAGGACCTTTCTCTTTACAGGCACCCTCTCACCACAACCCAGACGAGAGATTACCAAACATCCTCTCTTCCTGAAGGCAGCCATGTACACAGGAGTCTGTTGTCTAAGCATGGAGACCAGAACTATCTTTGGTACAGTCTGCAGATACCCAGAATTTGTGACTCAGTTTCTCATTATAACATGGCCAGATTTTAAATTTTAAAAAAATGTCTGTATTAAAACCTGTTTTATGTTTGCAGCTGTACAAAATTTAAGTTATTTCCAAGAATTTATGGTGTAATTGCTACAGTAACAATTTGCCTAGTGGCAGCCACATTTTGACCATTAACCTAAGCCCACAAAATAAGGCTCTGCCATCAACTGTTCCCAAACAGCTACACTGCTCAGAGTCTTCCATGTGTCCTGGTTCCATTTAAACTGCCTTTCTGATGATGAATTCTGGAGCTCTGTTCTCTGTAGCTAGCTAGCAAAGAACTAGATTTGAAGTATTTTAAAATCAATCCACCTCATAGACAGATTTTATTTTTTTTAAAGCCAACTCTGTCCATGGGGGAGCATAGTCATACTGTGACGTTCAAACTGCTGGGTAAGGGGAGTTAGGGTCAGATCCTTTGAAAACTCCACTTCTCAAGACAGACTTCTGTCCTTCAGCCATAGTTACCAAGCAGTATTCCACTAATTGCACTGCAGGTGGGTACACTGACATGGATAGAAACTTTTAATGAACTACTGATTCTTTACTGGAATTTATTAACAAAAACTTAAATGAATTAAAGGACATTTAATAATTTTTTTTTAAGAATGTAAAGAAAAAGTCAGTGAAGACAATGCTTAAGTAGCTAAATTACTAGAACAATACACAGCTACATAAGAAAAAGTAATATTCAGACCTTTCTGAAGAAAACCTACCAGCATTTAGGAAAACAGGTTCTGGTTCTCCTTTGTTTCCATAGTAGCAAATTACATCTCCTTTGGTGGTACTGAAAAATATAAATACAAGTTTCTCCTTGAAAAGCCATCAGCTTCTATATTTGATTATGCTTTAATTTCATGCAATCTTTGAGCGCAGTAAGATGCTTCTCCCACTGTTACTCTTATGATACCAGACATTGATGAGTTTTATTACTTTCCTCCTCTCAAAGCACTGTATTAGCTGCACCACTATCAAGAAGTACCATTATCATTTTTAAACATAACTGCAATAAAATTCAGTAAAACCCCGTAACTTCTGCATGGAAGTAGCCAGGCTTAATGACA
The DNA here is from genome assembly GCA_013397915.1 of Daphoenositta chrysoptera. Taxonomy (NCBI): domain Eukaryota; kingdom Metazoa; phylum Chordata; class Aves; order Passeriformes; genus Daphoenositta; species Daphoenositta chrysoptera. The sequence continues at coordinate 440,672 of VZRO01008200.1, forward strand.
AAAACCTGTATGGTTTTGATTAACTGCAGATTTAGTTGCTTGGGAGAAGGGGGCACGTGAAAACAAAGGAACTGTCCATCACAGCAAGTACCCTTTTCACCATCACCTCCTTTGAATCCTTCCTGCATTCTAAGCCACTGACTGCTGTGGGCCATTTCAGATGGCAAAAGTGCATTTTAGGCCCACTTCCAGCAATGCTGCAGGGCACAGTTGGATCCTTTGTGCATTTCTTGGCTGTTTCCAGGTGACTGTGGTCACCGAATCTCTCTCTAATTGTAGGCACTGGCTGCAGCACTCGCTCTCTCTTGAGCACAGAGTACAGGGAGGGTCTTGCACAAGGTTCAGAGACAGTTTCCAGCATTGCCAACAACTCTTATTTGACAGAGATGGTATCAGCATATCCAAACAGCAGAGACTTAAGTAGTCACACTGATATTGACAACACAAACACCAAACCAACTGATAAGGGAAAAAAATAGAGAGAAAGTCATCAATAAGCCTTGTGTGTCCTGTGGGAAAGGCATTGCCATTAGATGGCTCACTCTCAACATCCCTCAATCAGCTGACATGGAAGTGTGATCAAATCACTTCTGGTTGGTGGGGTTTGGCTTTTTTTTTTTTAATTTGCCAGAATACAGCAATGAGATCTAATTCTGTATTTCCCCCTAGTGATTTACTTGCTCACAGTTACCAACAAACACATTCTGACAATAGCTCAGTTTTTAATTTCTCCCAAGCTCCAGCTCCTTAGACAGCAGATAGACATTTTTCAATTAAAAAAAAAAAAGAAACAGAAACACAAAACTTGCAGTTAAGATTGAATTTGGATCAATTAGCATAAACCATAATACAGGAGAGAAGCCATTTCCAACTCCTCATTTTTTTCCTAAGATAGAAAGGAGTATCTCTGTGCTGATGCAAATCAGTGTATATAGAATGCAATCTCATTAATGATGTACTGGAACTTAAATTGCTCTGCATAACTTAACATCCGCTACTCAAACCTTAATAACAAGCAAAACAGTCTTGATTTAGCTGTTTATATTCTTCTTGAAAAGCCATTATGAAAGACATTCTACAGTGTCCTTTGCAAGACAGCCAAATGAAGAAGGAAATATTAACTTATTAATTATAGAAGTCAGAGGAGTCAAGAAGAGGAATACAAAAAAAGCCCCCATAAAGCAAAAATAGAACTGCCTTTCTCTGTGCACTACACTTCCTACTCCCAAACCCATGAGAGCTTTCTGGTACCCCACAGAAAGATGATCAAGTTTTTCAGCACAGGCAGAAGACACCACTTATAGCAGCCATATTGTGTACTCTATTTTTATTGTTAAATATCATATAAGAAGACCTCAGTTGCTCAATTCGCAATATATCTACCGTTACAAGAAATGTGTAATTTTTCTGAACTTTCCTTTAGTGGCTTAAAAGACATTTATTTTCCTTATCTCTTTCTTCTCATCCTTAAGACCCTTGTTCAATTTTATTTCTGCTAATGTCAAGACTTACTGACCACCTAACTCTCCACAGACAACAGCCCACCTTAGGTTTTTTCAATTAAGACATCAGCAATTACACAAACTATTGTATTGGTGTGTATCTTTTCAAATACCTGCTGTAGAAGTTCTGTGAAGAGAAAAGATCAGAGCACTTGTTATCACCTGAGGTCTCACAAGACAGTGTTAAGTGGAAAGGTGGACAAATGGCCCAAGCAAGCCCTGGAACACAGCTGTAAGACAAGGCCTGTCAGAGATGAGACTGCATGCTCAGTAAGTAAGCACTGCTGACTTCCTTTAGAATGGCTTTTTACGTGAAAGAATATAATCCTCTGGCATCTCTTCCGAGATTTTTGTCACTAACAAATTCAGTAACAAGATCCCCTGGAGTTTTTCAAGAAGATGGGGCATACATACGAACTGCAGGGTCACTAACTCAAGAGATCTCTATCTTTTTGTATCCACAGTCCCCCAGATGTGTGTTTTCACCTACCTCCACTGCAACACTGCTGCTGTCTTCTGTCAAAAGAAGGCTAAAGCCTCCCAAGAGACTTCTGAAGTGGGGATACTTTCAAAATTTAGTTCACTGTGCCAGTCAACTACTCTTTCTTTTATCGTTTGGCTCTGCCTATTCCCTTCCTAGTGTTTACAGGTACTCAGTACTGAACATCAAAGCAGAAGCCAAGATGAAGAAAAATCACTGTAAGCTTGATCACAGCAATAGCCTCAAAACCCTGGCCCATACTCAAGATTCTCTTCCCTCCCAGCCTTACAAGTTTAGATACCAATTTCAGTGGAGAAGTAATAAAGGCATAATTAAAGTGCTGACAATAGGACCCAATAGACGTATTTCTAAATCCCAGCCATAGCTGACAGCAGAAAGAAACTAAAATTATGCTCTTAGATACATCCTTCTGTCAAAAAATGTAAGCAATAATAAATATTCTAGGAAATATTCTAGGCAGCACAAATCTCAATAGTAATAAAAGCTTCACAGCAACATGAAAGCCGTACAGAGCTTGCCACAATCACTTCTCAGTGCTGGTGAAACATGAGCAATGTCCTTCTGCACCCCTGCCCTGCTTCAACTTCAAGGTGGCTCCACGTCATGTCCAACAAAAATGCAGAATGAAAGAAAAAAAAAAAGTAGTGAGGCAGTAAAGCTCCACAGAGCATGGTTATCACCAAGTGATCACTCCCCTGGGCACTGAGCTTTACTCAGCTACAGACAAGGATATTGGGTTGTTTTATGAATAATGTGTGCATGTGTTTTTTGTGCAAGGACAAAAGATGAAACTGGCAGCCTCAAATGCTGTACAGTAGTTTCAAACAAGTAGTATGGTTTACAGATTCATTTCCTTTTTTTCAATGTTCATGAGCTAATGAGAAAACTCTTTCTGTTCTGAAGCTACAAACAAACAAGCAAACACCAAACCACCAACTATAAAGCCCAAACATATACCATATACCGTCAAATAAAATGGTGAAAAAATTCTGCCAGATACAGCATACAAAGTCTGCCTTAAAACATTACTCTGATTTTGTTGTCAGTGTCTAAACATTTCTTTGGTGCTGTCCTAATATTTTGGGCCAGGCAGAAGCTGACACCAGAGGAAAAAGGCAAAGAAGTTTTTCAGAAGCATTTTTCTTTCTTTTGACATTGGGCTGTCCATCCGTCCACTGGGAATGATGAAAGATCTATGCAGAAATGCCTCATTTTCATGAGGGAACCACAAGAAGCAAGACAAGTGTACCCTGCAAAAGGTGATATTGTACCACCTTTTGTGCATGAGAAGAAATGTAAATGAGTTTACAGAGCAATACCTGTGCCTTGACCATCCATGTTCTTTCCACAGCAGCACTCTGACCCTATCTCCCTTTTTACTGAAAAGGCACCTAAATCCAGTCTCTGGAGAGCAATCAAATCCTTCCCACCCAGCCAGGTTACAGTAACCATGCTGAAGGAGAGCCTGCAGGTCATGGTATAATTTACTACATTTTCCCTGCAGGGACTGAAAACTGGCTGTGACAAGGGAGAGCAGAAAAGCTCACCCAAAAGGCATTTTTCTGCAATCCCCTCCAGCTGACTTGTTTGTAAGGGACAATTTGTCTATTCATCATGGAGAAAGTGATTCACTCCTGTTACACAGGGATCTCATTGCACATAAACTATATGGGTTCTAACTGACAGCCTGTCAGAGACTCTGCACTTGCTGGGTGGGTGACAAGAAGCTGCCAGTTTGTCCTTCAGGGCAGCCTGTATTACACACTTGGCAGTGAGGAACACAAGTGAGATGCTGCCATGACAGCCCTGACACAAGTTTGAGATACCCATCAAAGCCTAAGTAGGTGTAGCAGTGGATTTGTTGGACATAAACACAGGTTTCCCCAGGACAGAAAAAATGTCCTGATCATCAACTGCCTTCAGGCATTATCACAAATGGAGAAAGAAGGAAAACCCCTTTGAATATTGAGCAGCTATTTACTTAGAGACCAGTCCAGCTTCTGATAATCTTGTTCCTCTCTAATCAGACCTATGGATAGTCAAAATAAGAGGAGTGGCAACACTGTCTTCCTGGAAGCCAATTTTGCAGCTGCACAGGATTCCAAATAGACACTGTCTGCCATATGCTATAATTCAACATAAAAGTATGTTTAGCATAATTGGATAAATATTCATGACTCTCATACTCAGCAGGTACACCCAAGATGATAAACTGAAAAATCAGAAAAATAAAAGTACTAAGTAATTCTCCTAAAACAAGAAATCAATAGTATTTAAATTGACATCAAGAGATGCCACAGAGTAAATAGATTATTACACTAAAAGTGTCAAAATCCATGTATGTTAAATATAAGAGTCACAGCAAGCTGTGGAAATAAACAATGAGATTTTACAACCCATATAGTTGTTTCCAGCTCTCCTAATATTACTGCACCTGTCACCTAGCATACTGTCATCATAATCATAGAGAGAGAAAATAAACATTTATTTTTTTGAAATGTGTACCTGAAGATTCCAGTATTGTAAATCTCTCTAAATATGCTGCTTACAGTCAGCAGGATCATGTGCTCAGGTACACCCCTTTCCACCAGTGCTTCATTTACACTTTCAATCTGAGTTTCCTCTCCATTTCACACACTCTTACTAAGCCCATCACTATTTGTTACACAACAGAAGAACATGTTAAGAATAGTCCTCTGTCTTTGTTTTGGACAGTAACATGGCCCAACAAAACAGCATTAACTACAGTAACATTTTCTATTTACACACAGAAGTAGCTCCCATTCACATACCACATTTCTCTTAGGAGTCATTCTAATTTCCTAAAATGACAAGTTTACAAATCTTATTGAAATTGCTCTGCATCATTAGCTTGCCAAGAATTTCATTTCATCAGAGTATCCAAGGCTAAGGACATGTCAAAATGGAGAAATTAATCAACACACACAGCTTTCAGAGTGATACTCAACAAGGAATTATGACCTGTATCACCACGGAAAGACTATTCAATTGAGCATACAACTCTCTATCAGCCCAGCATGGAGGAATAAACAAACAAAACCAACAAAGGAATGATTGCCTTAAATAACATCAATCAAACCTACTTTAATATCATCATACTAGCAGCCATTATTACTATTCTATTTACCTAAATTAAAACTAAGAGACTCAAACTTACTGCTTGCTAGGTCACACCTTGAATATCATGTTTGCTTGAGAACATCTATTTCTTCTGTTACCTTTTCAGTTAAAGATAGCCTTCCAATTGATGCCATCTAGCCAGGCAGCAACATACAGAACAAAGCACAAAAAGTCAAATTCTCTGACCACGGTAAAAATTAATTCAAGCAACTGAAAAATTTTGGGAAGTCTCTGGTGGGACAATGAACTTTATAAAGGAGATAGTAAAAAGACCAAAAAGCATCAAACCCTCCAACTGCCTAGCCTGCTTCTGGATTGAATTTCTGAAAACACAACCTATACATTTATTTCTAAGCAGGCCCATCAAGCAAAAATACACCTATGGTATCTTCACAGAACTGACTGATAAGTCTGAAGGTGGTCTAATACAGAAAGCAGAAAATGTAAAAACAAGGCCAGTTAGTGAGAGGGTGCTAGAAATGATTTCCACTGTAAACAGTAAACACTATGGCCTTCTGCTTTAAGTGTATTCCCAGAAGCATGCAGAGAAGCTGAGTGGGAGAAGGCCCTGCACCATCAGGTTGTCTAATAAGATTAATGCTTTGCACCAAGTGTGCCAAAGCAGCAGTGTGCTCCTGGCAGTTTAGATGTGCTCCTGGTCATGCAGTGTGCATCCAACTGGGAACTGACACATGGCCTGGAGACGGCTCAGCCCTGGATTTCCATTCTTCTCCATCAGGCAGAATGCAAAGGAAAATCAGCAGATGTACTTGTGCACAGACACATGAACACGCAGTGGAAAGGACTGTGCCAACCACACTGATTATAATCAAGCATCAAACATCCTTTCTCAGCTACAGAAACTTTAAGTTAACACTTATCTTGTGCTGATTTTTAATGTTTCATGAAAGATTAATGACACAGACACTCTGACAGGAATAATAGCTTGAAAGCTTTCAGCTGTTCTAATCCTGCTGCAGCATGTCAACTCTCTGAGAGAAAAGGTGTCTGAGAAATTATGAGCCAAGGTTTTGTTTTCTCAAAATACAAGCCCCAGAGCCTCCAGGATAAAAACTGGCTATGACCTATATCGGAGTTGCAAGAAGTTTTGTGGGAAGCAATGGTTAGAGTACAAGACAGCCCTCCAGTGTTTGAAAGACAAAAAAATAAAAACGAATGGAAGTCTACAATAAAACTAGGACCTTGCATGCCAATTAGAAAAACCCATGAGCTCTAACTTTAGTTTGTGACAGGCTTTTGTAGTGTTTTACTTTGCTGCTATGTACAGCACTGTTACTATCTTTCTCCCTCTGACATTTGAACTGTGATGTTTTGTAGACTTACTTCAAGTCAGCTGCTAATAAATTAAATCCATTGTAAAGATGTCCCTCTACTGAAACTTTCTTCAAGTAAGAGTAGCTGTCCAGATCTGCAGTCAAGAAGTTTGTTACAAGAGCACCTAAGAAAGAGAAGTACACAGAGCAACTTGTATGTGTGTGCTCACTATTCTGACAGGCCTGGTAAAATAAACAGAAAGATAAAGATTCCTGTTGCCAACAGGCTGTAACAGTGGGAAAAAACCCCAAACCACAAAACAAACCAAATAACGAACCAACCTTTAAGAGTCTTACATCATTGTACCATGTTCAGATTAAGAGCTTGACTTTTACTCTGAAAAACTCAGTCAAAAGCTCTTGGTCAAAAATTCTACAGAATTCACGTTTACTAACTACTCTGGACTGGATGCACCTTTCCTCTCCTCCCACCTTACGAATTCTTTCTTGTCTTGCTTCATTTCCCTTATACATGACCCTAAAATGAATTACAAATGACATGCTCCATTTGTTTCTCTGTATAACATGATTTGTCATTGCAATATATTCCCAATCCAGTACCATATGACAGTTACAAACAGACCTATTTTTACTTTAAAAAACATCACAGATATGCTGTTTTGAGCATCCTCTTTGAAAGAGGGTTTTTCCTATTATTTCTGCTCCTCTGATTTATCAATGGGGAAGAGGAATGTTTTAGGCTACCTCCAGCATAATTCAAGTTGCATTCCCTGACATAGGTGTTTGAATATGAATATACACCTTAAAAAAGTCTACTGTGATCTAAAACTAGCTCAATGCTTGGTTAGTTGTTCTGCCTGTTCATTAGAATTACTTTCCAGAGGAGATGGTGCTGCTGAATTTGTCTGAATGCAATCTCAGGCTCTAGGCACTACATCTTGTTTTACTTTTGCCTCAAAAAATCATTATCCAAGTTCCTCACATATGTACTCAAACTCATCAGTTCAAAAATTTTGTTTACAGCACATAAACATTCTATTTGTCCATAAAGCTGTGTTAAGAAAATGAATATTGTAAGCATCATCACTATTTTACTGGAACGCCAGGGCTTGTTTGTCCACTTTCTTTTTTTTAAAAATTTCAACTTCCTTCATACCTCTTCCTTTTGCATTTTTATCAATCTTTGGCTGCATATAGTTTGTCAGGGCTGCCATCTTGCCTTTCTTACTGATTCCCAGCCATGTCCCACCTTCTTTTCCCTCCTCCATATCCAGACCTAATGGAATAAGGAAAAGTTAGGTTGTTAAATATGTTAAAATTAAAAAACGTTTCAAACTTACAATGTGTTTTCCTTATATGTATAAGGAAGAAGAAATTTCTTATTAGAAAGGCAACACCATCACCCTAATAATAAAAAATCCATGCCATTATTCCCTTATAAATTATATAAAAACCACTTATAGCAGGCATATTGTGTACTCTATTTTTATTGTTAAATATCATATAAGAAGACCTCAGTTACTCAACTCACAATATATCTACTGTTGCAAGAAATGCATCATTTTTCTGAACTTTCCTCTAGTGGCTTAAAAGACAGCAAGACACACATACCACTAAGGATCTCATTGCTGCTGTCCCAAAACTCGGCCGATTTGGATGGTCTGTGGTAAAATTCATCCCTATTAGCTGCTAGAATAAGCCTGTAGAACACAAGAGGAAAAAAGACACTATTACTTACAAATTGTAGCTTCACAGCACAAGCAGGAGCAGAATCCAATTTTTTCCAGAGCATTAACTCAGTTTAAGCATGAAACCATCCTTTATCTCCCTTCTCACCTTTATCACTCAGTGTAAAGGTCGACTGACATCTGGCAGCAGCCTTTTCTCTCACTGTCATGAGACACTCAGCAAGTCCATCTTGTGAGTGAATGAGGCAACCAGTATTTTCAAAAAATAATACTTACAACAGAAGATACTGAATTAAGATTGCATAAACAACCTTAAGATTCCTCAGCAAAAGTTACAGCTTAATGAAAGAAAATTACTATTGTTATTTTGAAATAATTTTTTTAAAAAGTGCTTTTCATTGGTAGAACATCCTCACCTGAGGAGCAGGTAACAGATTTGGCTGATGCAAGTAAAGGTAAAAGACAACTGTGACCCCAGGCAAGCCCTGTGTGGAGGCTCAGGGAAGCAGGGGACTGCAGAAAGCCCTGCACAGCTCCAGCACAGCTCCCAAAGTCCTGCTCATCAGTACCCACAACATGACTTGCCTTTATTTCAACTGTGAGACAGCGAACGCGCCCCTTTCTCTCCAGCTATGTTGCTTAATTTAATTTTAATGAAATGCCATCTTTCAAAAGCCTGCAGATTTTCTTAACCAGTTTTCCATAACCTCAGTATCTTCTTCACTGTCAGTTTCTCCTACCAGCTGCATCTCAATTACATCTGCACAGCAGAAGACAAGTTTGCTACTGGAAATTGAAGACAGACCATACAATTTTAATTCTAATTTTTAGCCACAACACACAAGAATCAATTCCAATGACACCTCATTACTTTGTTCAGCATTCAGATGTACTGACATTTTCTGCAGATTTCTGAACTTTCCTGCAAATTCATCTCTTCCCTAATACACTGTTTTAAAAGAGGATTGTGAAGTGCAAGTTGCACATTAGAAATACTACAGAAAAAGAATCATAATCAACCATAGAGAAACTAAAAAAACCTGACACTTCAATGGCATCCTTTCTGTAAGGTAAGTGCTTAGTATTTTGCCCAGCAAAGATAACATCTGTTGGAAAGCAAACTGCATGTACATTTTTATCCTTCCAATGCAAATATACTATTGTTCCTTTCAAACTTACATAATTTCTCTTCTTCTAGCTGATTCTAGTCTTTGAGCTATAGGCTTTCTGCTGGTTTACCAAATTTCTGTCATCTTACTTCAACACGCTCCATTAACAGGATGCAGCCTCCTTTCACAGATTTCTATTTAAATGAATATCTCCAGTGTTAAAAAAACAGTTTGCCTGAAGTGCATTTCTCCTCCCCTGAAGCTTCAATTATACTTTGCCTTCAATAATTCTTGACATGAAACAACTGTTTGTTTATAGTATCTAAATACTAAAAACAAGCAAAGTCTTTCTTGTGTGATTGAATATTCCCTGTCTCGAGTTTAATGGAGACTCCTAAATTTAGCCCAAGGCTAGTATACAAGAGCATAATAATAAAAACATCTTTATTTCGTCTTTTATGAAACATAATTATACTGAAAAGGAGCAATATTAAGTGACCCTCATCTTCTAATAAATTGCAAAAAGCCTATTCAGCTATTTTTATAGCTGAAATAATTCAACTGTATTAGGACTTACGTATTAAGATTTATTTTAATATTGAGAGAAATGAAAACATGAGAAATCATTCCATTAAAGCAATTTCCTACAATGCAATTCAGCTCCAGAAAAGAGCCTGTGATTAGAGCTTTGGAGCTTGAAACATTTATTTATTTGTAAGATGCACACAGTGCTATTCAGAGAGATGTAAAGGCAGCGTATTACCTCTGACAATAATAATGGACTACAGTAAAGTGCTTGTTACACTGCACTAAACTTTACCACAAATAGGCCCCGAGAGAAAAAACAGAACAAGTTGCAAAGGTACAGGCAGATGGATTTGTTAGTGTGTCACAAGGGTGCTTAATTAGGTGCTGAAGAAAATCGGCCAATATATTGGTCTAGAAACCAGAGTCTACCTGGATGGAACATTCTCCTAAGTGTTACAGAGAACATGTTTTAGCTTGGCCATTTTCTTCTAGCCAGTAAACTCAGTCAATGCAAAGCTGTTTGTCTTTTCAACTTCTAATGCCTAATACAGACACTTTCTTTTAGTTAGAGATGCAAAGCAGAGAACAGTAAGGGAAGTTTAATTGCCTGCTTCCTGATGGACAGAGAAATCAGGATGTCTGCAGGTACAGGAATCCCCCTTTGGTTGGGAAAAGTGTTGCAAGACCTCATCAAGAAATAAAAAGAGCTACAGCACAGTGATGCTTCAACAGTCAAGAAAAATTACCCTTAGCAAGGACTAATAGAGAGATGCCTAACTCGGTCTAATGGCTATAATGCTGCTTGGAATCAGGAGGGCTGGGAACCACTCCCAGCTGATACTCAGACCTATGTCCTTCAGAAAGCTGAGGCAAAGGTGAAAAAAACATAGGAGCAATTTACAAAGAAAGAACTTCAACGTTCTCCCGAATAAAGAAAAGCAAAAAGATTTAGTTATGGTGTGTTAAGAAAAAAAAAAAAAAAGAAGTTATGTATCTGATGTTAAAATCTGACACCAAGAACACCATGGCCAGGCATTTATCACCCAAACAGGTGGCTCAGAGTCATTTATCTCAGAGGTATAGAGCGAGGCACTGCTTAACAAAAGACAGAAAGTTAAATACGATAAATACTCCTGAATTTGGGCCAAACACCTCAAAAATGTTGTCCTGTTCTGACACTGACAGCAAGTTGTTTTCTGATATAAATTAATAATTTCAATCTTGATGCATTTTTTTATAGCAAGCAAACGACTCTAATTTTTACTTTTAAATATTGATCATGGCAGAAAGTTCACTTGGCAAGCAACTGTAGTTTACATCCAAAGGATTTTCCCAAGAGGCATCAAATTGATGAAACTGTCTTTTGCTAACTACCAACACAAAGAAAGTCAGACCAAATAAATGGATATATTAATTCAGCACCAGTCACATCATAAACAAAACCCCCTTTTAGGCAGGCTCCAGATGCAGAAAGGAATGCACTCTGTGGACAATTGAGGTTTCGGTTCTCATTTCCTTTCTTTCTATAGAATGGCATCTGCTTCTTAATACAAGAGGACAGGAAAACAAGTCAGTGAAAGGCACAACGATTTACTGAGCAGACTGACTCTGATGGTTTCTGGATGAATACCAATACTTGTACCCTACAAAGTAATATAGAACCAATACAGTATATATAAATACAGAAAGCAATGAACCTTCATAGTCTGCTTATGGCCTGAAGTGCTGTTTTTTTATTACATACTCAGTACTCAAAGATACTGATGTTGGATATGAAATTTAAAAATTACAGGCTACAATAAAAGAGAAAATGATTACAGGGTGTTTAATACTTTGGAAACTCCCTGTATGACATCAATACATTCTTATAGACTTACCTAGAAGCCTGCAAGCTTATTTGTTCTTCAGTTTTTGGCTAAACATTTCGTACACATCACTCAGTTTATTGCCTACAATCCTAATTGCAAGCAGATTTTGGGGAGGGGGAAGGCTAGGATGCTTATTAGAAGTTCCTTGGTTGCAAACTGGAAGCCCTAAACGTATCTACCATACTGACAGCAAGAGACAGCTACAACTGCAATGCCCAACAAACAGGACTTTGTTAGTTTAAATAACAAATTAGAAGGCAGGACTTTCAAACATTGGAGTACAATATTTAAAGGACTTATATAGCACATGACAGATCACCAGCAAAAGGTCCATGATTACAAAGCCCAAGACTTCTGACACAGTCTAAAACCAAAGGGTTCTCAAAAGGTTGCAGTAACTTCTCCACTGGGGAAAGCCATGAAGTTAAACACTACAAAAGGACAATTGAACACATAATACTGACTTGAGTTCGTAATTCACACACTGACTACAAAAAGAAATTGTGTAAAATATTACAGAAGCAAGACTGTTTTAACTACAACCATCTTACCTGTATGCATTTTTTGAAACTGGTCGGGGGTCAAATTTGAATAGAAGGATGCACATTGAAGAAGTGATGTTTAAGTCTTGCTTCTTCCACAAAGGCTCAATGCAAGGTCATTCTGTAATAGCCTAAAACGTAAATAAAGATTATCTATTACACTGCAGATTATAAAAACAAACTTGCTGCTGTGCTGAAGCTTAAGGATTGCAATGTACTGAGTAACAGTTCACAGTAAAAATAAAAAATAAAATACAACTTCCAAAACAGATGAGTTTTAAAGACTGGTTTACTAACCAAATTCTTATGGTAGTTCTTTCAAAGTTATGCCTGGCTAGTTCATATTTTTAGGAAAAAAAACCTGCATCAGGAAAATATTGACAAAGTCTAGAATGCTAGCAATACATGAAAAAAAGACTGTTATGCTATTTTCTGGTCATTATCAATAAAGTACCTTTACTTTTTTTCACTCTCTTAAATAAAGCAAAATGCTTCTGTTAGAATAAAGGAGAAAATAAGACTCAAACTGTTGCAGAAGCCAGAAAAAGCCTCATTAAAGACACTCACAGACCTGCAAATAAAGTATAACTTAGGCCAAGCTATTATCAAAATCCAGGAGAAATTATTGTTGTTCAGCATTGGGTAAAAGGTCAGGTACAAACAGAAATACACTGGACATTTTGTGTCCAGAGTTTACATTTTGATGAGGAGTTTACAGCACTTGTGCTATATTTAAAATTCTGGCCATGCAGATGGCATGACAAATGTGCTTTCCATTTCAAACCAACAAAACAGCTTTCAAATATTTTGTGTTGTGCAATTAACATTTTTCTGGTAATAAAACTGCAGTCTGATCTTTACTTTTTGTGGCTGCTCAAACAATTATTGGAATGCTACCACCCAATGACACACAACCCTTTTTTACTGCTACTGAGAGCTTTTGCCATGCAAGGGCTTTCAAGGTAAGTCAAGGGGAGAGGGAGGCAGAATTCAATACCTCAACTCTAAGGCCATCTGAGCAACCCAGTGACTGAAAAGACTTCTGTACAAAAAGTAGGATTTTTAACCATTACTTTGAAGATATGTAGAAAGTATCTCTCTTGCTCTTTAATTTCTGTATCATTTGTCCTAAGAGATAGCAGGAAATGGATCATCTTGACTACATTTCATGTAACCAAAAACACAGCTGCAAGTGCAGCATTTATACAAATTGTTTTTTTAATTAACACCTTGCCTATAGCTGCTGGCTCCTGTTAAATCACAGTTCAGCACTACAACCAGTTGTGCATCATGGCACAAGTTCAGTCTTGCAATCCAGTATCCTGCAAAGAGACTCTTGTGCTGCAGGACATGAACTAACTCAAAAAAAGCTGCAACACTCCTGACATGCTTGACAAGAAAATTAGTGCACCGGAGTGTGTGTTTATATACATAAATATACCTCAAAGTATTTTAAATTCTGTTCACTGACAAAAGGAATTTCCCTCCCGAGTTGACTCATAATCTATGAGCTAAGAGCAATAGCAGAGCTATCCCAACTATTTTGTGTTTAACAGGTTGCACAATAAGGCACTGAGAAAACTGCATTAAATCACACTGTTGGTTTTCTTTGCCTCTATCAACTCAATTCCAAAACAACTGCCTTAGAAATTCATCATAAAATGATGATACAGTCTTGAATTTTGGATAACTGATTCATGAACCAGATGTTTAAAAAGACCCATAGCCAGCTTTATGGAGAAAATCTAGCCAGTTTTGAGAAGGTGATATGCCCCTTCTCAGACTCCTATTGCTATATTTTCAGTAGACTGCAGTCATACTGGACTTGAACTACCAGTACTGGAAGAGCTGGACCTTCTACGCACAGACTGTTTCAGAAACAATACTCATAGCTCAAAAGAGATCACCTTCAAATCTGTGGGTTTAGAGGTTCCCATCTACAGCACTACCATGAGTATGGTAGGGAATCCTTAATGGACAAAGTGCAAAGGAGCTCACTTGGTGAAAGCAGGGATACAAAATACAATTTTAATGACAACTACCACTGACTACTCTTGCTGGCTATGAAGATATGGCTCCTAGTATTCATTAGGTGCCCTGCCAGATAATTAAATTGATGACTTGATAAAAAACTGTTTGTAATTAATCCCCTATAAAACCACTATTTTAATAAACAGGTTTCAGGCTCCATTAGCTGATTTATTGAGTTCCCTTCAAATAATCAAGATGGTCCAGCTGTTCATGCAAGGTTACTGGCCAACATAAAGATTACACAAAAACTGCCAGTCAGAAAACAGCTGCAAAATAAGTTTGCAACATTCATCATAGTTATCTAGGACAAATATTTTTAACACTTCAGTATCTTTCTAGAATCCACATTCATTATTATTAGGTACTACTGCTTTGACAGAACTATCTTTCTGTCACCCCACCAACCCTGCTTGATGTTATTAGTTCTTTAAGTTACATTTAAGCTTTCATTAACCCCAAACATCAAACCAGCATTTCTTATCTTGGGCTCCACCTGCCGGCCTTGAGACAAGCAAAGTGTTTATAGGTCCTACATAAACAGCCCAACCTTTTTTTTTTTCCAGACAGAAGTGTTTAAGCCAGATAAAACAGAGCTACCCCTTAAAATAGCAGCAATACTTAACTGGCAAAGGAGGCAAGCAATGTATTTTGGTACCTTCTTTGATCAAAGCTGACATTGCACTTGCAACACCTGTTGTGGATATTACCCTTAAATTGTTAAATAGAAGCATACTGTAAGTCAGACTCAAATTTGGATATTCTGAAATTTACGATAATTAACAAAACACTAAAAGGAAAAAAAACCTGAAGAGAGACTGTCATAGATATGGTAAGTACATAAACATTCAATCAAAAAGCCTTTATGCGGGTGCCATTTTCTTGAGGTCATACTCACATAAAAGCTGGTGCTGCAACTGTGGGGATGAGATGAGCACATTGCACAGAGCTGGAGCTGCAAAGCAGATGTGCTCAACTCAGCCTCCTCCTCACTCAGCTGAGTGCCCACAGACCAAGGAGAGGAGAAGGTGAAAAAGATTAGGCCAGCACTGACTTCCACTTGCAACTTGATCCTACAGCAAGTCGAAAGCTAGATCAAAAGCTGATTTTTGAGCTCCATTGCTGCAGAAAATGTGTCTTCAGAACCATCCTTAGACATGCAGGAGGTGCCGTAGTTTAAAGAGATCAAATAGAAAAGGCTAAGTTGTGGTACAACACTTGCTTTCTGATTTTCTTTTTGAAGACAATACAAGCCAGAATATATACACTGCAACGTGGCAAGGTCTGCAGGAAGGGGGGGAAAATCCTCTGCTCTAGGTTGCAGACAGTGAAGACTTACTACTGTCTGGATAATGAGATTTTATAAATTTTAGTTTGCTTATTCCTAGTCAATAAGACAACAGTTACCAAGGATGACATGATACCAACAATCTCCTATTTCTGTAATGTTTCTAGTTTGCTGTCCAACTTATGCCTAATACACACAAAGCAGCTTGACAAGAACCACAAACATCCTGTAATTAAGCGTTCCGCTCCAAATGGCACCGCTAATTTGGAAATGACATTAAAGTAACTAACATTCTTGTTCTGTGCTGCAGTACTCTGTTAGACAGCACAGTGTGTTGTTTTGCTCATTTGAAGGATCTGTTAAAAGCTTGAGTGGATATATGCCAGCATAAGGTAGCATTTAGGGGGACTTTCAAGAGACCCAAACATGATAGATTGTGTATGTTCTTTTCATAGGGTTCTACCATCATTTGGTTGATTAGAAGCAATCAGTTCACAATTTGGCATAAAACTATTTTACCCTTAAGAATTCCTAGTAGCAGGCTTTGAAAAATGAAGCCATTTGTTATGTATTTTGTATTCACAAATGAAGCATCATAAATAACATCTGTCAGTTACCACAGTGATCTCAATTGCTTCTCAACTGATCCAAAACTATTGTTTAGGCGCAGTCTAAAACACAGCTAAAAATCATTATTCACTGGAATCTGCTAGTTTTATGTACTACAACAATAACTCGTGGTCAGTAGAGTACAAAACTATTTTACTGTCTCTTTTGAGTATGTCCAAATGAAACTGAGCTCTACAGTCCTCAAATGCCCATAGAAGGGCTAAAGGGTAAAATTGGATGCATTTTCTTGCACAACTGAAATGAGGGGTTTTTTAATAGTGAACTTTAAAATCATCAAAAATAACAGATGCTTGATTAGTTCTTTAAAGTAATCTATTTTTTCCCCCAGAGAAAAGTGTCTCACAGCTGTCTTTTTAAAGCATTTTACTGTTTCGTTTTTGCACTTCCCTTGTGTAGCACATACTTCACTGTAGCAATACTAATAACTTAGGATGAAGCGGAATAGATGGATTTATAATTTGATGACTTCCAGGTTGCTCCCTATAAAGATTATTTGTAAGCAACCCAGGCTTTGTAACCCTACCAAGGTGAAGAGTAAGTCTTCACTGCAAGAGACAGCAATGCAAAGTACAACACTTATGAAACACTGAAAATAACATGTATGGTGAACGGCACTCCCAGGTTTAATGGGCTAATTTTATTTTCAGCTGCCTAATTTCTCTCTGGCATTTTACTAGATTAGGTCCACTGTACAGCTCCCATGAGGAACAAACACCAGTAAACGTAACCTTTCACCACACCATGTCTTAGAAACATTTACAAGGATGGAGTAAAAGAGCCTTTGCCCCAGTTTCTCAAGAGCACGAGTTTCTCCTCAGCCACGGATCTGCAGACCCAGAGCTTTTTGCTGGGCTTGTTCCTTAAGTAAAGGCTGTATTTTTAGCTTGTACAATTCTTAGGTCTTCTTCAGTGAGGAACCACCAAAAGACATTAGTAGTTTTCACTGACTATCTGTGACTATTTCTTGACCTCAAAGGGTCACCGCATATTAAAACTTAATTTAATAATTCCTTGATTACTTTTGTACACCTAAGATTACTCCTGTACGTGACGCAAGTACCAATCAGCCACCACCCACGCAGGAATCACAGAATGAAATGCCATCGCATAACCAAAGAAAACAGGTGTGAACTGACACCTGAAAATATCGCCAGAGGTGCTGCTGGATAAATTTAGGACAAAAACCTCAAGCAAATGGCGCTTAGGAGCAGCTCTTTCCTTGGCGGGGAGGGCCGGGGCTGCGGCGGTGGCCAGGAAGGGCACACACAGCCCCCCGAACACGAAGCCCGTCAGCTCCCGGCTGCTGGTGACAGCTGAGGCGCCCCCGGGCTGCTTCCGAGCCCGCCCTGCAGGCACGGTGACCCCCGGCCCCTCACTCCCTCCCGGCCTCCCTCACTCACCCACGGCCGCCGCACCGCGCGTCCCCCGCGCCGCTTCCGGAGCGCGGCCGGGCCGCGGCAGCGCCGCCCCTCCGGGGGCCGGGCCC
>VZRO01008200.1:462457-557413 GCA_013397915.1 Daphoenositta chrysoptera
AGCGGGAGAGGAGGACGAGGGGCTGACATGCTGCCCAGCGGCTGCCGAGCGGTCTATTGAAGAGTTGGGGGTTTTCCCCTTTTTATTTTTTAATTTTTTAAAAACATTTTTCTTTTTTTTTTTTTTTCTACGCCGCCTCCTTGAAGCCAGTAGCAGCAAGGAAAATAAGCTGAGGACGGAGAAATAAGACGGAGATGGTGAGCAGATCGCTGGGTTGGGGGGAATGAATGAGGCCGCCGGGCTATTTTCTGTGAGGGGTTCTTGCAGGGTGTAGTACGTTTTGGGGGTGAATTTGCATCACGATTCCGGGCGAGACTTCTTTGTTTGCTAAAGGTTGCTGGTTCAGGTTTAACAGCGTTCATCAGTTTATTGTGAGATGCGCAACGAGGAGTTGATGTATGCGAATGCCTGAATTACATACGCAAGCCACACACACAAGCAACCCCTAAACAAACCAACATTGTAATAATCCTGCAATATGATGGGCAGCTCTTGTCATGGAGGGAAGTCATTGCTCAGGTTATTTGTGGCATGCATAGGAGATGAGGCTCTTTGTAGCAAAGACCAAACAAAACTAACCTATTTCTTCACACACGCGAAATCCATTACAGACTTAAAAGCTAGAGTTAGGAGTTATTTTTTCATTTTCGCTTTCCTTGCAGTATTGAGGACCGCGGTTAAAATCTGACGTTTGTAGAAGTTGAAAAACTCTTAGAAATGTTCATTTCTAGTGAATATGAAATAGTAAAGACTGAATTCCTTGCTTTCTCTTTTTTTTCATGTAGGCACTTGTTTGTGTATGTGAAAGGGGGAATTCTTATAACATGCACTTTGCTTGTTACGCTGTAGTGTTGTGCCTTTAGGTAGGTCACAATGCAAAACGTGATTCATAGCATGTTAAAAAAAAAAACCCTAAGCAGATTTTTTTTATCGAGTGAAGACTTGTTATCATGCCAATAGCTTAAACCCTAAATACAAGTTTTGCGAGGGGGGGCCGGAAACAACCCTGCTGATTTGTATTAATGGGAATGCTTTATGGTAAAAAATTCTGCTTCTAAATGACAGAACGTTGACATTGGCTCATTGTAACTTCCTGTGGATAGAGTGCTGCAATCTGCTGAATACACTAGTCCTTTAAGTCTCCATAAATTTAGACATATTTTGTTTACAAAATCGTGCAGAACTGCATGGTGCAGTAGTGAAATCTGTAATTTTAGTGATTTTAGAAATGTTGCAAGGCATTACAAAACAGAAAAAATGCAGTTTCGTATTAAATCTGCTATAGAAAAAAAGGAAAAGATTTGTTGTAATAAAGTAATAGAGTATGCATGGTGACTAAAGTAACTACAAGGGCTGGAGAGTTTGGAGTTTGTATAGAAAAAACAAGTTGTGAACTAGGCTGGGGTCTTCATCATGTAAGGTATTTGGATGGATGGCTCTTAAATTTATTTTAAGCAGCATCTCTGTAAATTCTTGTCTGAAATATTTAAATTATATGCTCCATTAGGCAAATGGGTTTATCTTCCCATTGCTTGGCTAAAGGAATGCATTAGGAAGCCAGGGTTTGAAAGAACAATAGTTTGACTGCATAGTTTCACTGCATGGTTTATCCTCCTGTATTGTTCAGAGATCATAGATTGTATTTTTTTGACATTGGTATTCTCTATAAAGTGGACTTTGCTTATTTTATTTTTATGCCATAGTTGCTGTCAACATAAATATCTGAATTTCAATTAATGTAACCATAGTTTTGACTTACTATTTGGCTCTAATAGAAGAAAAATAGCTCCCTTCTTTGAATTTCATGTATTAATTCAAGATCTTTGCAATTGATTTCAGTCTCAGAAAGTTTTTAATATTGGAAGAACCAGTAAGAGCTGCAAATAGAGGGAGTTTCCCATTTTATTGAGTTAGGACACTGTACTAGAAATGGCAAAATTCCTGCCGTCTGCTTATACTTCAAATTTTGTACAAACTGTAGTTTAGATTAGATATCTTGTCCTGAAGACCATCTGTATGCATATGACAGTTATATAAAACTAAGCTTCTGTAGTTGATTTTATGTAATGCAACACATTATATCTGCAGTGCTTTTGGTGGATCTTGGGTAGTGTCAGAATTGATACACTGCAAGGAAAACCTGTTAGAATTCTTGTGCTACCGGGTTTGTTGTTTGTTGCTCTTAATATTTTATTGTGTGAGTATAAATCATTGACACAAACATTGTAAACAAATGCAGTAGCAAGTAAGTGTGAGATTACATTTGGCTTGTGTCTTTCCAGTTTAACCAGAGTATGACAGTATTTTCTCAAGTGTGAGGGCATCCTGATAGCCAGCATAGTTACCTTCAAAGCAGTTAGGTCAAATTTTTAGTTTCTTGTCTGTCTCCAGAATAAGGAGGAAAAGGCCAACTCTAGGGTTACACCAGTATGCATAGGGAAGGAATTTCACATGTGTTGCATGCAGTTAACTTATTCAGACTTCATGTATGTCTCCTGAAAATTAGCAACGAGATTTTTAAGATTAAAATCCATGTATTTGTAGAAAAAGTGTTCTTTCCATAATGCAAGACATTTAGAGTATACATGTAATTTGACAGACATATTTTCTTAGACAAGGGCATTAGTGATAATCATGGGTTTAAGCATTAAAGTAAGAACAAGGAGATTTTCATGTATTCTCTTAAATTTCAGGTAGGGCATGGTCTACCTGTGAGCTGAATCAAGGCAGGTAACCACCTGAGCATCTGAGAAAAGAAGCAATCAATTTAGATAATGAAGTGG
Source organism: Daphoenositta chrysoptera (assembly GCA_013397915.1). Taxonomy (NCBI): domain Eukaryota; kingdom Metazoa; phylum Chordata; class Aves; order Passeriformes; genus Daphoenositta; species Daphoenositta chrysoptera. The sequence continues at coordinate 465,241 of VZRO01008200.1, forward strand.
ATTTTATTTCCGTCAGTTAACTTGTGTAAAACCAAGCCAACCCCAAAAAACTGCGGTGCAAGCATTTTGTTCCCTGTTTGTCCTTTTCACTCCTACCCTTGCATCTCACAGGCAGTCCAAAACGGTAAAGCTACTTCTGGTGCAGTCTGCTGAGGTTCTAGAGGTCTACATTTTCTCCATTAGCTTAGGTCACATTTGTTTTAAACAGTATGTAAGAGAAACAGCTAATTCTAGTGATCCCAATTCTTTTTGTGACTGGTTTTGTGCAACATTCTAAGAACAGACAGCTTAATTTAGTAATACCCAATCTTTTGAAAGTCTGACACTCAACCCTCTGGCATTCACAATTTCAAGTAGCATTTGGTGTGTTGTCTGTAAATGGCTAATCATTTAGTAGTAAGTGGACAGCATCTATTACTCATCATTATCTTATACACACTGATCAAACAAAATAATATTTTGGAGTCCTGATGAGACTCATTGATTGCCACTGTTTCAGGGTAGTCTAACATTTTGACCACCAAAATAAATGCCTCTCTTGGAATTTTGGTTAATCTTAGGGATAAAAAACGTGTTAGAGACACAGCAGGAATGCATATATGGGTGGCATTTTTAAGTATTTTAATCTTTTGTAGAGAATGCTTCAATTTAATTAATGGAGCTCATACCTAGTTACTCCTCATTACTGCAAAGAACATATATTTTCTTACAGTGCTGTCATTACTGGGTGCTTACCATTGTTGGAACGACTACTTCTTTCAGAAAATAATAAATCTTTAACTAAGGCAGCATTATACCGTTGAAGTGACTGGCTTTATTGATTTTTCTTTTCTTTAACTGGTTACTTTATCAAATTCTGTAAAAATTGACACTGCACTTATATATATGTAATTAAATATATTTTCCTTTGTAGTTACCTGTATTTTGTCCCATCTAGATAAACATCTTTGTGAAGGGTATCTTGGTCTGATTCTGCAAGTCTTAATCCTCTATAATCATCTGATGTTAATCACCATGAGATAAGTTGAGTGATTTTTGACTATAGTCAAATATATGTCATATATTTTGACTATGTATTTAGAAAGAGTAAAATTGTAATGTTTAGATCACAGATTCCAGACTGAGTGGTCCAAGGAATTAATTCTCATCCACCACTTGTGTAGTGGTGATGCTGCTGCTGGCAGTATTGCAAGGTATTGAGACCCATTGAGAACATATGGGCAGGGTTGTGCTTCTCTGTCTCGCTCTCCAGTTTATATTGCACTGGGAAGACCTTTCTGTTCCTGAGCTACATGCAGTATGCTTCATCTCTTCAGATATGATGGCTTTCTTAGACAATTTGGGATTTTTGTTCCATAAGGTCCTTGACTGGGTTGTCAAAATCTTCTGTGCATGCTTCAGTTGATGTTATTTATAGTTATGCTTTTTCTGCATCTCGGAGCACAAGCATTTTGTTTCAGAAGCTGCGACAGGGTTTCCATGAGATACTGTGCAGATATACACCGGTGCACCACTAATCTATTAGCTTCTGATTTGTAGGTCAGGGAGGAATTGAGATTTTGCTATCTAAGCAGTATCACCTCTGTGCTGCTTCAGTGCTTACATGACATCTCAAGTTGGCTGAAGATTAAAAGGACACTGTCAAGGTATCTTTCACAGTTTCATTTTTATTATTTATTTTGTTTGCCATGTTATTGCTGTCATAAGCCATTGGAAACTTGAAGTCTAGTGCCTTAGCAACAGGCCTTTGTCCTCCAGAATAGGTACTGTTTAGCTGCGTATGGTTTATTTAAGAGTTCTGAAGCATTCACCGTCTTCTGAAATGCATTACTGAACAATTAGAGCTTAAACATTGCAAGCAAGTGAGAGGGAAGAAGTAAATAAATCAATTTGGGCTAAGTCCTGACATTTTGTCATTGTGGTAAACTCAAAATATTTATTATTTTCCTTACTTCTTTCAGGACCTCGTAGTTTGGAATCTAGAATTAGCCATCAGTGCTTCCTTTGCATGGTTATCCTTGAGAGTGGACTTTCCAGGGAATTGATACCTAGACCTGCATTCTAGTTGGATATAGTTGGAATTACCTGATGAAGTAATCTGTATAAGAATTCTTACAGGTGCAGTGGTATTGACTGATGGAGGTGCTGAGCATATCTTTACAGGATCTGGGCTTTGTGTATCACAAAGGCCTTTTTTTCTGTTCTAAGCTTAGTTATCTTCCCCTCTTATTTCTGCTCTCATAAAAGGAATGATCATGGGGGTTTTTGTATAGAAAAATGTTGCCCTAACTTGTTTCTGTATGAAAAAGTCTTTTCTTAACTGATCTGCATTCATTGCAATGTAAAGTTAGTGAAACCAGAGCTACCGTTTCCAGTAATTTAACTGCCTCTTCTTCATCTGGTGGTGGAAGTTATACCCATGAGTTGGAATAGCTCCATGGAACCTTCTCATTACAGTAAATGCTCTCTGTTTAATTTGGGTTATGTAGTGATAAAATTTTAAGTAACTGCTATTCAGAACAGTGACAGAAGTGATGGCACAGACTTTTTTACTGGATTATCCTGTTGGTAAGAAACTGTATTGCGATGTTTCACTCTCAACAGTGTCCATGGCTACTGGATTCACAGCTTGATGGGAGCTGAACGTATATAATGATACTGGATAATCTAATTTTTGCAGGTTTAAAATGGGAAAATTACAATCTTTTTTAACAGTACGTAGAGTAGCAAAGCTTGCAGAGATTGCCCAGAGTAAAGAAAATTGCAGTCACTTAATACATGGTTCATGAAGTGCAGGCTATGTTGGGGAAGGAGCATCTGGGATGTGACACTTAAATTGGGGTAGCTACAATAACTACAGGCATGTCAATTAGAGGCCTGATTTAGAAAGGGTAGCCACTTCTGGCTGTGGATTAAAACAGTGGATACAGACAGACTTCTCTGGAGGCTGATCCAGTCTGTGAGGTTGATTCAAGTCTTCTAACTGGCACTTGTGAGCATCTCTCTGCTGAGTAGCAAATGTGGGTATTTTATGGAGACTATCTTCCAAAATTAAGAATTTAAAAAACCAAAATAATCTAACATTCCTTCTGCAATTCTTAATCTGATGCAAGGAAGCTTCAGTCATGTTCATCAGTAAAATGTCAATAACCACTCATAAAAATTTGATTCAGTTTTGCATAATAGAACATGTATTGTAACGGTCCCAAGGTATTAAAAACTGTTATTATATGCAGGATCCATAAATTTAAAAGTTTTCTGGAATGTTTAAGACACGTACTCTTTTGCCTGACTAAGTATCACATTTGACTTTATTTTATCAGTGTAATGTCAAGTGAAGTCTCAAACACGAACCCTAACTTAAACTGGCAGTGTTTTGCTTCTTTGCACCACAGGCTGGGTCATGCCATGCTGGTATAACTTCTTCTCATATTTTTAGACTGGTTCTTTTTTAATTCAGTGTGACAATACAAGTAGTGAGTTATTGATGGCAGCTAAAGTGAGACCATTATGACTGTAATCAATAACACACCTGCATAGAATAACAACTACTACCAGGGACATATTTTGTATTGATTCAGAAATTTATGCTGTCTCCACTACACCCAGTCTGCTACTTCCATAATTTATGTAATAAAATCTCTACTTTAGAGAAGCTGTTACTAAGTTAAATACCAAGAAATGATGACATATCAAGATGTAAATTACATATTGAAGATATTACTACAAGCAGAAATAGCACTTGCTAAATTCCTGTGGGTTCTGATTCAGGACCAAGGCACTTCCTTACTGCAGGCTGAAAGATAATGGAAGTCAAAACCCGTGTTCCCTCTCCTGAGGCAGTATTTTAGAGGTGGAGGGTAAGGCGCTGTTTTTCATGTGGTGCGATGGTGGAAGATTATTGAATTGAACAACCCATAAGTTTGAAACCTCTGTAGGTTACCACATTTTTTTTTCCTATGTTTCATTGTGCTATATTTCCTGCAGGTGATAAACAGTCTTCAGCTTTTACAAACTACTTATTATGCTGATGACAGGGTTTCTGAATCCCAACCCATACTCATCTATCTAGTCAAGGAAGTAACCACCTCATTTCATTTATGATGCCACAAACCACTTTCCACTGAGAAGCAGTACGATAACTGATTTTTAGGAACTTAAGTATTTAAGGTACTGAACTCATGTTAAAGAGAACTGAAGCTTGCTATATATATATAAAAGGAATGTGAGAGAATCTTGGTGATATTTATAAATGAATTGATACCTCAGCTGAGAGGTGTCTGTCAGGAATTTAGGCCCAAATTCTTAAAGGGATTTAGGCACCTAGTGCCTGTTAACTTCCATTATATTTCTTTACAATATTGTCACTGAAACCAAGGGTCTAGCTTTAGGAATCCTTTCAAAAGCTTAGATCATAGGTATATAAACTTCCTTGACTTGTTTCTTTCAGGTTTGTGTGATTGTTACAGCTTTATTTTCAAATAAAGATGGATGAACTTGGTAAGATGTATTGACAAATATATTTAAATTATTGCAACTATTTTAAAAATGCACTTATAGATTAGTTTAAGATAAAATGTCAATCTCCAAAGACTACCAAACTTAAAGAAGCTCTGAGCATAAAACTTGATTTTTGATGTCAGCAGATACGAGTATTTTTATACGCTTGGATTTGAAAGACAGTCATACAATAAACACAAGTACTTCATGGCCTTTCTTACTATGCTTGTTTAAAACTGCACACTTTTGAAGGCATTTACTACATTCCCAAAACCTGAGAAAAGAATTGAGAGGTACATATAACTGTGGAGAGTTTCAAAATACAAAGTCTCCATTTATACTATAGTAAACTGTGTAATTAAGTCCAATCTCCAGTTGAGATTGTATAATTCAGAGAATATTGAACATCCTCACTTGCTTCAGGCTGTTTAGTGGACTATATTGCCCACAATTAAACAGATGAATGCACAAATAAGGATAGGCATCCTTCCAACCAGTTCTAGCTATATTTAGCAAATTCTTCTCATTTCCCTCTCTGTAGGAGGGTGAGGTTGGTAACCTTAACATTAGCCAAGAGAACTGTCAGTGTCATAAACTCTGCCCTACGAGGTGTTTTACTTTCCCATATTGTTTTGACCCTGTATTCGCTCCCTTTCTTTTGGATTAGCCGTTTCTGTGTCCTAAATGAAAAATTTGCTTTGCATTGTCCATCTGAATGTAGAAAGAAGTAGAAGGTCATTCTCTGTGCCACAAGGGATTAGGAAGATATTGAAAGTTTCACAAGTTCAATGTTCTGAAATTTATTGAAGATTTAACCAAGGCAGGGGAGCAATGCAAAGAAAACTCCTTTTTATGGAAACTGAAGCTATAGATTCTGTAATTTTTTACATCATTTTACATGTCACTGTTTCAAGAACTACAGTGGCTCATGTTAAAATGCAGTAGCCTTTCTGTGTTGTATTACATTTAGAAAACACAGAATTGGGCTGAGAGAAGTCCTATAATTGGCAATAGACATTTTAAGCATAAATAAGACTATGTATTGGCTTACTATAGGTTTTATTTTTTTGTACTACAGGCTTACTACCTGTGCAATAATGAGTAACTACTGTTGTGTTTTGAAGTTGCACTGTTTAGCCAAAGAAATTGGCTACTGATCCTGGTAGTGAAAGAACTTAAGAGGTGCCAAATGCAGATGTGTCTGTTGAAGTAATGCAGTTGGGAAGAGGAGGCTGTAGGGTAGATTTGGTTTATATGGGATTGTATTGTGTGGTTGCACCAATGATGCAGGAAACAGGTCCTGGGAGAGAAGCCTTTTAGCCCTTGATTAAAGTAATGCAGGGTATAGTTTGTCATGGTACCACAAAAAGAGGGAAAGACTGGTAAGAATTACAGGATAAGCACAACTATTTAGTGTGAAAAGAGGTTGAAGTCTAGGGGCAAGCAGCTGGTCTCACGCAGGAGAGACTGATATTTTAAAATTTTAAAAATTATTTTTTCTTTGAAGTACTGAGTCATTTTTTAGAACTGTAAAAGCTTCAAAAACTGTGATACAGGTATTTTTGTTGTTTCAGAAGCAGACAAACTCTGGAGCTGTAATCTGTAGGAAAAGTACTGATCTTCTGAGAGTTTCTGATTCTGGTTGAATACATAAGGATAAGGCATGTAGAGATTTCAGAAGCTTTAATGTCTACATAGTAGTTCAATTAGGAAAACTAGAATTTCCCATAGTGTCTGATTTAAATGCGCTGTCTTCTCTCTGTAATCTGTTAAGTAATATCTGCATGTACCCATGAGACTGCTATACAGAGGATATAATTATTTTGTTTACCTTTTTGAGATTGATGTGAATGGAATCAATACCAGTTACTTTGCTTTTCATTACTGAAGGCATCTGAAATGTTGACCAACCTTATCTTCCTTGTGTCAAACGGATCACAAAGCCCTTATATACACACCATTTGACCTTCTAGGACATTCTTCAAAGAACTGGCAGGCTTAGCATGTCACTTTTTTCCTCACTTGAAGAAATTAAATCTAATTAGGAGGATCCTACTAATACAATGTAGATACAGATTACAGGTGCACAGAGTGTGTGGAGAGTCCAGAATGAAAATAGCTGTAACGAAGAAGCCGGGGGAGGGGGAAGACCCTGAAATAGGCTGACTTAATTATCAGTCTTGCACTCTAAAGTAAGAGACTTTAATAGCTGCACTGATATAAAACATTTACAGTAAGTTGGATAATTCTGTTGGGGAGAAATCTCTCAGGGCATTTTCTTCTAGAGAATATAAAATGAGAAAGGCATCATGCACAAATGCAACAGTTTCACAGTTTTAGTATTAGTGATTAACACCTGATATTTATTTCTTCTTCACCCAGGTGTAGTTTGACTGGGTACACCTGAATTACTTACATGTTTTAAGAGTGGAAGCACAAACAGAATTGACTTCTCCTTGGGAAACCTTTGACATTTCACTGGCTGTTAACATTGTCCTTCTTACAGCAAATGTCACTTGAGACTTTCGTAATAGAGAACAAAAAAATATGCTTATGCATGGTTGTCATTTCACATGAAATCAAGTGACTGATTTCTGATAGAAGTCTGGAGTATTGAGTTCATACAAGTTTCTCTCAGATCCCCCCCAGAATAACTGGGTTTTGCACATATTTTTTGAGGCAAGGAGTGTTAATAGTGGATTTTCTGAGAAACTAACTATTTAAAATACTTCTGATACTATAAAATTAAGAGAAACTTAAGAGTATGTACAAGACAAAATCCAACTGGTTTGGAGTAAGTGTAATATCTAGGACTAAAACAAAAAAAAGTGAGCTTGTTTTGTGTGTCCTTGTGTGACTGGGGAATTTAGAGCAGTCATTGGAAGATGAAGGAATCCAACTCTCTGCATTATTGGACCCAGAGGCCATACTGTGTGATTACTAATGCATGCAGGCACGGTCAATAAATTTCATGGTTATACATCTCATTGTCATTTTTGGAGCTCATTGATTTAAGCAGCTTGGGCTGATCAGGAATACTACAGCAGGCAGCACAGCCTCATATGCTGACAGGTACAAAGTGGAGGAGTCTTATTTCAATCAAAAACTGAAGAAAAAATTGCTGTTAAGTGTGAACTGAATGCTGGAGCAAGTTGGCCAGAGATTGTGGAGATCATATTCCTGGAGATTTTTAAAACCTGACTGGAAAAGATCCTGAGCAACTTGCTCAAATTGACTCTGCTTTGAGCAGGAGAGTTGCCAGGTGATATCCAGGGGTGTTTCCAATCTCAGCTGTTCTGTATCTACTGTGCAAAAACCAGAAAGTAGTTCCAGGGCTGCAAGAAAATCTCCCTTTGTGTTTCTCCCCAGTGGGGTTAAGCCATCAGTGACTCTCCCCTTGCCTGTGCTGGTTGTGAACGGGGAGCTGCATGGACAGAGCTGAGTCAGGCTAGGACGTGGCTGCAGGTCTGAGGGCACCATTAGCAGCTGCATTTATGACACCACAGTTTGTGGTTTTTAACCAACTTGGTTGTATCTATTTAAATTAACATTTAAGGTCAAACTTCTGCCATTAGTGCAATAAAGAATTTTAAGAGGTTTATTCAAATTTACACGCTTCCACTGTCACTTTATACAGCTGACTTCAAAGCATTTTGACTTATATTGAATATAATCTTCTAATGGGTTTTGTTTTTGCCAGGAGATACATGTTTCTTCCATTATCTTGTTTGCTTCTATTTGTACTTTGTGAGTAATATTTGCAATTACTTTTCTACAGTACCATGTTGGTAACAGCAGCAGGAAGCCATAGTTAGCTCAGCTGGAACATTTTGGCCTCTGGAGTTCTTGTTACTGCATTCAGAGTAAGAAATAACTGCCTGCTTATCTTTGCTTATATTTGGATACTCTCATCCCCTTTTTTGTTCAATATTTCTTTATTGGTTAGATGTAAGACAGCTGGTAGGAATAGTAAATCCAAGTTGATTGTAACAGACATTGTCTGACATTGGCATGTCTGTAACTAGGAAGATGAAAACAATGTGCAGTAAATATTTTGGACAAGCTGAAAGAAGTTGCTAAAATAATTCATAATTGTCTTGCCTGCTAGACTGGATAAACAAAGTGAAAATTATTTCCCTTTATTTGTGCACATTTTTGAAGAGCCTCAGAATTGCTGTGGTGGTGTACTGAGCTATTTCTGCAGTATACAGCAGTATTTCTGCTCAGTGCTTTTTGGGGACATATTTCATGTTACCTGTAACTTCCATCAGTGCAGTATTCCTGTGGCAGTCATGGGACTGGGAGAGCTGTGCTCCGTTTGCACCTCAACAAACTGGTCTGTATTAAAGCGCCTTGAAGACATATTTGTAATATTAAAATAAAGGTGCTTAGCCTTTGTTTAAAATCCTGTCTCTCTGGAAGCAGGTTACCTAATGAGCATGTTTTACTCATCTCGTGGGGACAAAGCCTGAGCTGTTAAATTTGTGGCAGCAAAACGAAACAATTTTTGAACCAAGTCATCATTTTCAGCATCAATAGAAGGTCATGCCCTTGTCAGCTGGCGTTGGTTCAGCATAAGGTTCCAGTCAGAATTGGCTGCATTGTGCTTAGAGCTGCTCTTTAAGAGACCTTCACCCTTCACTCTGTTTGGAGCTGCTGCCATGGTGGGTCTGTTGAATATTTATAAGAGACTTATTACGAGACTCCTTCCTGCAGTCAGAGTAGACTCGTTAGTTCTCGTCTGGCACAATGAAGTTTGTTCAAGCTCCTGACAGACTCTACTTCCATCATTTCTTCTCTGCTTACTGTAGTGTGTTAAGCCATGATACTGATTTAAGTTCAAAATACAACTCCACTTGTACTACTACAGTAGTTTCAAGGTTGGCTTGGTTCCTGAGAAATTCAGACCTTGCGGGACCTAGAGTTTGGCAGACTAAACTTTTTAAACAAGGTTACGAGTGAATGCTGGAAAGCTTGTTCTCTTGCTCTGCTGCTCGACTTAACTAATGTTTTACTCAGCTGTAGTGTACAGAGATATCCAAAATCACACTGAATCCTCACTCCTTGCAATTTGAAGAATAAGACATTGCAAAAAGTTAGGTATATGTTTTAATAGTGGGTGATTGTTCTCATCAGAAATTTTTACAGTGCACTTCAATTTCTCTTCCCATGAGCATCTTCAGATGCTGGAAAGAGATGAATTTTTAATCAAATGTAAATTACCAGAATGTCAAAGGTACTTTTTGAGCAAAGTTGCTCATAAAAGAGAAAAAGTTATAACATACATAAATGTAAGTTATAGATAATTACAATTTATTCCTGAACTTTTCTTAGGTCTTACAAGCATATGTAGGTAGGAGGGTATCCGAATTTGTAGCTCAAGTGATACATTGATTTATTGAAAACTTGCATTGAATCAGCTTACTTTCAACTTCTGTTTTTCTTATATCATCATTAAGAAATTCACTGATTATTTACTTATTTTAAATAGGCCATAATTTTCCACTTCTTTTGAGAGTAGAAGCTTTTAAAATGGCTCATACAGGATTGACATGTTCAATAAAAATTAATTTTAGAAGTGCAGCTTAGGATTTATTGCAATGTTTTAAAATTTTATCAAGCTACTAGTGGTATTTTTTAATATGTAGTATTATCCTGCTGATGTCTGTTTAATATTATTTCTGTGTATTATTATAACTGCATTTCTTTTGGATTAGAGGAAATTGTGTGTTCATTTTATTCTTTGGAAAAATGTTTTTAAAAAGGCAAGCATTGGCAAGACTTTGCTTCTGACCTCTGGATGGAATTGCTCATCAGGCGAAGTCTGAATTGCTAATAAAAATGAAACTTTTGAGGAAAATTCTTGCCTGAGGTTGGATTTGTACTGATTCAACACATTTTTTATGATTATACCATCTCCCTCAGTGCTGTTTCTGGAACAACGTGACCCTTTTAATGAATTTTATTTTGTGACAAACTGAATTTCCATGTACGTGCTCTACTTGTTTGTGTGCTTTGTGTTTGTGATGTGGTTTCTTCTTTGTTCCACAGCACTTAAAAGCATTTACTTACCAGAGTTGAAGATAAAGCATCCTGTTAGTAATTAGCTAAATTTTCATTGTGTCATCCTAAAGTCACTGGAATTACTGTATTGAGACATAGTGTTGTCTTACAAACTGTAAATTGTGAAATGAAACATAAAATTTACCATGGAAGATGACGACATGTGGGGAGAAGATAGGGATTTTGGGAGGCAGCCAAATGCTGACTTGCTTACAAGAATTGGGGGACAAACCCCAAAGTCTTCCTTCATAAAAGCAGTCTGCAGGTAGTTGTGTTCATATTTTTTAGATCACTTAAAAATCCAGTTTCTTAGACATAAGAAGCTGTTTTCCCCACTGCCTACATCCTTTGTGGATCTGAGTGTTAGTCAGTTTTTCTCTGCTATTGGTGGGTACACGTGAGGCCTTGTGGGTGAGCACTCTTCATCCAGAACAGCAACCCCCCCTCCATCCCCAACAAAACAACTCCTAGTTATTTGTGATATTCATTACTTCAATCACTGCTCTGTGTCAGTGTGACTGTCCTAGAAATCCAGTGTAGCCAGCAGTAGAAGGGCCAATGGCCAGTGGTGCTTTGGCATTGTAGTGCTATAGCTACACTTGGGCATTTATTGTTTTATATATTATATATTGATTATTATTGATTATTTTTATATTATATATTGATTTATATATTTATTCCTCTGTGTCTGCCCAATATGTAGTGATAATCATGAATTATATGGTACTACCATTCCAGCCTCCTGCTTCCTTCTTGCTTTTAACTTCAACATTCTGTAGAGCAATCTGAGATAGAAAATATTTTAGATTTTAAGTTTAGAGTAAAAATTATCCTCCTCTCTCCTGTAAGCCCCAGCGGTGCTTGATCGTAGTGTTCTGCATTGAAGGTGTGACTTCCAACTTGCAGTGTACCTATGGAATTGGCTCTATTTCTAGCTTGGAAAGAAAGGCAGGTAAAAGAGCTGGAGATTTATAATTTTTGGAGTTAAAATAAACACCAAAAAAAATTGATCAAAACTTGGTAAAATGTAGCCCAAGAAAGTGTTTGTGTTCCTTGGGAATTAACGCTTTGTATTACTGTTAACTTGATATGAAAAATGCTCCAGTTTCCTTGTAACTTCATATATGTTTGTTTTCTGTGGAAAATATTCTTTTATGTATGAAACAAGTGTTTGGTCAGTGAAACCAGGTGTATGATACAGGAAAAATACATTTAAGCAACGAGAAAATAAGGAGAAGCATCTTGTCTATTTTTGCATCTCGTTACAGTACACTTAAAAGAAGTGATTTTTGGATTTTGTGGCCCAGAGATTTTGGTAGAAACTTTTCCACATGGTAGAGCATTCAAACCAGATGGAAATTTCAGCCTTGAACTGTGATTTCGGGAAGTAGGAACCCTAGAGACTGACAAAAGCCTTGACTTCAGGTGTTTTGAACTAGGGACAGCAGTGCTATTTTGGAAGGTGTTTAGGCTGTATATGGAGTTGTCTTATTCCTCAGGTCAACAAGCCTTTAGTTACATTAGTTACAGAGTTCGTTCAGAGTTTGATCTGCCTCTTATGTTTTCCAGGGATATCCATAACTGATTTGTGCTTTATGAACAAGGGGAAGGGCCTAACAACTCGCCAGAAAGGGTGGTAAGAGTTGGCAAAATTCCTTACATATATTTGTGTTTCTTTCATTATTACATGTGTTTGTGTGTATGAAATCGAAAAAGCAAAATTGTCTGGGACAGTAAATAGAAAGACAGATTTAAAAAGTAACAGTCTCACCACTGACATTCTTTAGCCAACAATAAAGTGATAAAAAGCTAAATTCTTTTTATAGCAATAGCCTGCAGTGACCTTTCTTTTAAACAGAAGGACTTTTCAACTGAGTATGGCTAAAATATGCAAGAGTTTGAATTAGCCTGCTTGGAATAACAAATCACCAAATAAAAACCAATGTTTGTTATAATCAAAATGTAGAATGATCAACTGCATATAATGTAGCTAATAATAAAGCTTCCCAAACTTTATACATGGGCCTTTTCAAGGTGTTTTGTTCTGTCTGGCTTTCAGACAAGAGGTGAACTGACTTCCCACCTCCTGACTGCCCTTTCTCAGCCCCTCAGTGTTGTGTTCAGCTGTACAGACAGATTTCATTTGGGGTTGTTCTCAGCCCTCTGTGCAGAAATCTGGCACAGGAATGTTGCACAGTTTTAAACTCAGTGGTTACCTACGGGCATGGTGGGGTGTGGGCTGTGCTGCTGGAGAACCTCCTTGCTGTGAGTGAAGGGCCCTTGGCAGAACAGCACAGTCAGCGTAGGCAAAGACCAACCAATTTATTAATTTGTATGACTTCCACTGATCTGAGAAGTCATTCCTGAGACCTAACCAGGCAGAAGTTTCCTTACACGAGGAAAAGTAATTTACATTGGGATAAAGGAACATAATTAAAAAAGCCTGGTCTCTTAAATGACTAAAACCAGAAGACAGCTATACTTGCTAAATGAATAAAATTGATTGAATAATTCAAACTTTTAAAAGCTTCATTTCTTTTTATTAGTCTCCTTTTAAATTTGTTTTAGGGAAAGTAGATTTTTGGGTAAAAGATGGGAATACAGTTTACACAGTACAAGCAAAACTGAAAGCTACTGCTTCTGAATATCCTAAGCAATATAGAAGAGGTGAGAGATTTCTTAGGGGAGTTTTCACTGTAATAGTCAGCCCGAGGTGAATCTTGTAATGTTTAGAGCAAAGGAAAATGATTGTAGGGGTGAAAGGGATAAAGTGACAGGAACAGTTGTTATCTCTTACCAAACAGCCTCACTACTCGTTCAGAATTAGGTAAAAAGGTAGCAGGCAATCAAATGAAAACGCTGTTTGTAGAGACATGACAAACATGTATCTGTTGTTATTTTGCAATGTATTTGTGAAGGAGAGGAATGTACAGCTTTGTAAACCTTCCTGCTTTTTCTACTCTGAAAAAACAGTTCTAATTGTCCTATCATTACCAAAGGGCTTTTTTACAGAGTTCATGTGTAAGACTGATTTCTTGTTTCAGAAGTGAGGTATTCTCTGTATTCCTTTTAAAGAGTATGTCACCCTTAATCAGGAGAGCTATACATTTTCAGAGTGATGGTGCTTTCAATTTATTGCTTGTCAGCCCTAAAGAATGCTGCTCATTTTCTTTACAAGTGCAACTCATTGACTGAGACTGCTAACTTATAAAGCAATTCTAGGTTTATTTTGATTGGTTATTGGTTTGTGGCTTTTAATGATGAGATTGAATAGCATTTCTGTGCAATAGACATTGTGGTGGAAAATCTGCAAAGCTGGAGCCATTTGGAATTGCTCTTACTCCCACTGAGGTCAGCAGTAGCATTTCTGTGGCTTTCAGTGGGAGTAACATTATACTGTCTGAATGTGAAGACTTTTCTTTCAAAAAACACTTATAATAGTCTGCTTTAGTTAGGGTTACATGAAAACTAAGTAACTATTGTACTACTTGTTTATGGAAAAAAAAGGTATTTCCTAAGTAGGAGAGAGAAGTTGTAACCATTTCTGTTGTGCCAGCATATTGGGTTTTTTAATACCTACAGCTCTGAAAGTCATTGCACCACAAAAATTGGTTATCTAGAACTGTTTTGATTATATCCTCCAGTGTGTTTTATTATATTGTCTGTAGGAGTAGCTCTGAGCAGACAGAAGGCCTTCTCACAAGGCGGGGAGTGTTGTTGGATGAATACTTATTTGAGTAGTGGTAGACATGGCTAAATTCTGCCATTGCAAGTATTACTGGTCATGTGAACAGGGAATCTGGATTGGCGAGGAAGCATGTCATCTCCTGAATACATGTAGTTTTCAAAACTGTGTATTACTTCTCAACTTTTAATAAAAGGTTAATTATTAGTAGTAGCATTTTCACGGGTGTCATTTAAGAAAAAGGTTGTTTTTTACAAAGGTGAGCATTTCAAAAAGTGAGATGCTATATTTCCTGTGCAATAACTGTCACAAGATTTTTTTTGTTAAGCCCCTATATGAAGATGCTGTTAGAGGTGAATTTGGCATATGGGCTTCTAGCCTATGGTTGCCCAGAAATGATTTGTGAAACATGAAAAATAAGTGCCTTTTTAGAAATTAATACTAAATAGTCATTTCTAGAACCGTAGTTGTGTGATTTAAATGGTCACTTTTGCTTGCAGTATACAAAATGGAGTTGACTTTATTTGAAATGTGTTCCAGGCTGCCGGATTTCAGACCTCAGCCATCCAGAATGGGTGTTTTCAGGCTGTTAGGAACATTTTTTTTTTCCTTGTAATTAATTTTCTTTCCCTAATTCATTGCTTGTAGATTTATGGCTGCTTATTTTGGGTTTCTACCATATTTTCTGGAATGATCAACAGTGGTGAATTAATCTTAATTGATGGATTACTATACATTAATCAAACTCTTACTTAATGTGCTTGATATTTCTTGCGAGTAAGCTATTTTTTTTAAACATTGTCTGTAGTTAAGTTTATTAAATTAAGACTTGGGCGTGTAAGAGTCTTTGTCACATATGGGAAGCAAAAGATATGACCCAAATACTCAAATTACCCAAAGTTAGCGTTTTGTTTTATAAGCATTTGCTGCACAAACAAATCTGAACGAAGTGATTTTAGAAAGGAATTTCCCCTCCATATAGTGTACATTATATGTAGACGTTAATTAGGGGTTTTTCATCTGTAGCTCTTGGAAATTATTTTTATCTGGTTTATCTGATGCCAAGTCTGTTTATCTCGAATGGGAAGTTTTGCTATTGTCTCAGCATGACATGGTTTACAAACTAAGTTGGATGACTTTGTGTTGTGTGCCTGAGAATTTACCTCCACATGATTATCTTTAGCTAATGATCATACAAGCCTTCCAGAATTGCTGCTGAGTCCTAATTTTGCCGTCATTGTTATCCACACCATTGTAGTGCCTTTGGTGGTGTTGAATAGATACAAAAAAGTATGTTGGATTCTTACGTACAATATGCATGGATCTAATTTCTTATATTTCTTGATGGAAATTTGGAATCACTTAATTCCTAATTTAAAATGGTGACTTGTTTGAAAGCGTGGGGATTTTTCCCTGGTGCTGCTTTGACAGGTCGTGGTTTATTGATGGCAGCTGGAGAGTTGAGCTCCTTCACTTAGCCCAGGTGAGATCTGGATGATGTGGATGATCAGCCCCTGGGATGTTGGAGTTGCTCAGGTCTTCTCCTAACAAAGATGACAGCAGCAGGAGCAAGCCTGGTACTCTGCAGCAGTGGTGTGACAGGCTGTGGCTGTTTATTTTCCTCCAGCTCACTGTGCAGCCACATAGCCCTAAGAGAAGATAGGTTGTATTGCTATAAGTAGTATTTCATGGTTTGATCAGGTATGGTTTAATAAATTATAATTTACTTTAGGTAGCATCAGAACTACTGGAATACTGATTACTGAAACAGGTAGATTTATTTTAGAAGGGGGTCTACTAAATGTTTGCAAAAATACTTACCTGTCTGAAGTGCAGTTTCATCTAATAGCCTGGCTAAGGTTGGCCTTACAAGTCTGTATGATATATCATTGTGTGCTGCCTTGCTTTCTGCTTCATGGCTTGGAGAAAACTTGCTTCATTTGAAATGCATTAGTATGCAAAACCTATCCAGGTTTTCTGGACTCAAAGGACTGATAATCTGTCTTTGCGATACGCATGTGGAAACATGCTAATGTATACCTATCAATGGAGCTGTACATCTTTGCACACATTAGTAGTGAAAACAAATATGTAACTTCTGATCCTTGAGATCGAACTGCCAGTGTTTCCATTCTGGTCAAACATGCAATGCAACTTCTCTGTCCTGTCTTTGCTGGTGTATTCCCAGATGTCACACCAAATTTGCCCATATGGATACAATGAGGAGATTAAAAGTTTACAATTTAATATGTACTTTCATAGCAAGAGTCATGGTAGGCCTTCTTAATATTCGTTCAGTGTTCTTGGAGACATCTCTGGCAATAGTGGAGTAAGATGGGCATGGTCTATTAAAACTACAGTGAATAAAACTTTAGGACCCAATCTCTTGATTTACATTCTTACAGCAACATCTCTACAGAATTGACAAGACATAAATATTAGACAAATTTTCTCTTTTTATTTAGATCCATACAAGGCCTTTCCAAATGGATAAAGGAAACTTAGATGATGAAAATAATTAAACAAAAAATATAAAGCATTAGCTTAGAAAAACGTTGCAATACCTGCTCGTTAGTGAGCCTCCCTTCAGAAATACATCCTCAAAGAACAGGTACAGATGGAATTGAAATGCAACCAATTTAGCTGCTGCACCATCCCACAGTGACTGTTTTTAACTTTTTCTGCTTTACACTTTTTCTTAAAAAGCATATTTTATAAAAGATGACAGGCAATTTTATTTGGCTTTGGCTACTTTCTTGATTTCTTGTCGTTTCAGTGTTATTCTTTTGTTGTAAACTTTCATGCCTTATGGTAAGCATTGATTTTTTTTTTTTTCCTTAAAGCTATATATGGTGTATAAATTGGTGCTGGGTTTCAATAGGGATGTACATGGAACAAGTCTTCCAAAACTGATTTGCTGCTTTGCTGTAGAAACTTGATGGAAATTGTCAATAAGAATTTTGTGAGACTTCTTTATCTTGCACAACTTAAATAAAGAGTCATCCTGTAAAACCTGATGACTGTGTTGAATTTTGACATAGGTTCTTAAAATACCTACACAGTGAATTTGAGAGCATTTAGACTCTAATAAAACAGTCCCCTTTGCATTTTAGATTTAAGGCTGAATTTTTCCTCCATCTGGAGGGTTATGCATGAACAACTGCAGAGATGCGTTGTCCCATGAGAGTTCTGGCAGGGATTGTTTCCCTGGAACAGTGCATTCAGGAACAGAAGGGAAACGTGCCCTGATCTGTCTCAGAAGCTAAAAGCATCGCTTGTTCCTCCTCTCCTTCCTGACTGGAATTCCAGTAATTGTTGTAGCTTTAGCACCGCCCACATCAGTAGAAAGGGAGACTTTGTTTTTTGCCACTGCTCCCTGCCATTGCCAAGATGGATCTTGGGCATTTTTGACTGGTGGTATGAGGGCATATTTATCTCATTAAAATGATCATTATCATATCCTATTGTTGACATTATCTTCAGCATGTTCTTTCTTTTAATTAAATTGCAGCCTATTGTATGGTAATTCTTTTGCTTTCCTGAAGTGTTTCTTCTCCTTAAGATATCTCTACAGAATCCAAACTGACAGCTCACAGAAGAGTGACTTCATAATGCTGTAATGGATCGCAGTACTTCTTGTTTTGAAGGTTTTTTTCTCTGGGCACTAGGTATTTGTGAAGATATTTGCTGGGGATTTTTTTCACGTTTTTCTATATGCATGTATAGGATGATATTTTGGCACAAAGATGTAACACTTCATTTAGTGACAAAGATAAAATTTTCAGCATTCTTGGAGGAAGTTCATATTTGTTTGATAGTTGCTCATCACTCTCAGGGTATTTATAGATAACAGGGGGCAGCACAAAGATGAGATGCTTTCCAGCATGTGTTAATGCAGTATTATATCTTTCAAGAAGTTAAGCTGAGTTTAGAAGTATGTTTGAAAACAGCCTTGTCACACATGTCATCAAGGTCAGAAGGGAGAGAAAGCAGACATTTCAACATTCCAACTAAGTTTTGTGAAAGGACTGTAGAATGTTAGTGCTTGCTAACCAGTGAACTAGTCTCTTTATGCCTCTGGAACAGTCCTGCAGTAGAGATGATGCAGTTTATCCTGTTCCATGAAATTTTTAGCTTACACTGCTTGGGACTTGAAGGTTAAACTTTCAGGTACTGTAGTTGATAAAAGCCACTGATTGATTATGAACCCAAAGTGGCGTCATGAAAGCCTGGAGTGCACGATGTGGAAAAACCCCTAAGTGAGGTTGGAAGTGTGGTGTCTGTACTTGGAAATCCTCTAATTGTTGATGTAGTGGAGAACAGAGGTTCATTCTCGCCATCTATAGACAATGGAGGCTCTTCTGGCATTTTTATTGTGGTTCTCTACCATCAGTTCTGGAGAAACGTGAACAGTTGGTTCCATGTTGTAGCAGCTCAGTGCTGGTGAATACAGCTGATTCCTTGGAGTGCTGCTTTAGAACACCTTTAAATTTCAAATATACATCCAACTGAAAAACACTTTGCTGAGCACTGGACCTGATTAACACTATCATTACATATTTCTGCATTTATTAATTTAAGCTTATTACTTACAGTTTTAGGAAGCTGGCATGCATGTTGATAGCATTCAGTTGTTAATTAAAAAATACATAAATAAACATCAGTTAGACTATTATTATGCCCCCAGACCTGGAGCTGTGCAGCCTCATCAAAAGCAGACTTTCTGTAGTACCCGTTGTGTGCCAGTGACATTGAAGGATAATGCTGCTTTATGTTATTCTTTTAACTTGGAAAAAAATTCTGCTGATTTATTGGATTTATTCCAGACTTAAACCGCTGTAGAGGCATACAACTGCTGTGTAAACCCTTTCTGCCAGCAGGTGGAAATATGTATACAACTCATCCTTTGACTTATGTCTGTCTTTCACTGGCTGATGTTTCTCTCCCAATCAAATTATTTTAAAAGTTCAACATAAGGGATCTTGCTGTGCCAAAACTTGCAAGTTCTTCTCTTTAACTGAAACTGGAGAGTCCAGACTTTCTGAAAGATAGGAATACTGGAATAATGTTCTGTAATACCCACTACAGGTAATTAAAAGCTGTAAACTGTGGTTAAGATGTCTGTGGTATGTTTCTGGAATGATTTCCATGGAATGGATTTTGTCTGTTGACCTTTGGGCTGCTGTATTGCAGTAAATATATCTGTGGTATAGTACTAAGCACATATAAGCATGGTCTTTGCTATGAGTTTGTAGTTGACACAAACCTTCTCTGGCTTTTCCTGGCAATCTTTGCTGTTTGGAATTCAGAACTAGTCATGCTATTTTGGCACAGTGGGACATTTAATTGAAAATAACATCACGGAAGTAATTTTTCCTGTTAGAGTTTACATAAGATCTGAATTAGATCCTACCTTTGTATTTGAGATTGAAGTTTTGTACTATCACCATTACTATATAAATATTATATGGTAAAGAGTTGCAATTTTTTATGCCATTTCAATGGAAAGACTTTCAGGGCAAGCAGAGTTCTGGGATAATAAGCTTGACAAGGCACTAGGTGAGATATTTTAGATCAAATTTTTAAGTACTAAGAGACTGAGGAAGACTATTTAAGTCAAGAGAAGAAGACGTCTTAGAGGCATTGATACCTGATGTTCAGAAGGCAAACTCTAGAAAGGAATTTAGAAGACTTTGAAATCTGTAGCTGGATGATGGTGGAAACAAGGGATGGAGTACATGTCTGGAGTTATAAAATGGCAAAAAATGCTGTTTATTTTTACAAAAAGTGGTAATACAGCATTCAGTTGGTATTAAAGCTACATTGAAGGAAGCTAAATAAGAGAACCCATGGGATTTTGAAGATACCATTCTGCATTTCTTTTTTGTCACTAATCCCACCCAAAGGTGAATTCTCAAATGTGGGAGAGTTTGCAAGTTTATACTGTGTTAGGTGACTTATGAGCTGAGCAAATTACTGCCTGTACTCAGTGGTGTGCATGATTTTTCTGGGTTGGAAGGAAAGAGTTACAGACAAACTTAGAGCCTGTGGAAAAAAGGTCTTCACTCACAATGGAATTTGTCAAGTAGACACAGATATGCCATGGAATTTTTCACACTTGCTAATGTCTAATGGACTGTCTGGCAGCTCAGTTTTAATAGGAAAACTTGCCTTTTTTCTGTATAGCACCCCACGAGGAGAGGGCACTGCTGCATCATCCAGTGCTTTTGGGGTGTTACATTGAGAACTGATCACACCCTGATTAACTTGTGAGAATAGGCAGCTTACAGCATAACACTATTCTCTTTTTTTATTTTCCACTTTGGTTTCCTGCTTGATTAGTATTACATCCTTTTTTTCCTGAAACACAGAATTATTTCTCTGTACAGTTCTCACTGAGAGATCCAAAGGGCTTCTTTCCTAGTACACCACAATTAAATAGGAAAAGGTTATCTAGCCTTTCTGAGAACTCATTTAAAATGAAGGGAATAAGAATATTTTCTCAATTTTTTTCCTGAATAATAACGTGCAGAGATTACATTTTGCATCTTGGTCCAAAATCTAATCAGTTCTTTTTATTTCTGTATGTAATGTAATTCCTTGGCATTTGAAGAAGATGGCACTGGAAAACAGTGCATATGGGTTGGGTTTTTTTTCTTTCTATAAGCAAGTTATTTTGATGTAATGAATAGAAGCCCATCCTCTGTCAGAAAGAGTTGATCAAATGTGAATTAAATAACTAGACTGTATTAAAGTCTGTGACTAAAATGGTAAATGTTAATATGATTCATTCAAAACTGTAGTTATAAAATACAGTAGATAAAAATTTATCTTGGTCCACTAAAGTCAAATTAATTGGAAGAAGGGCAGTGCAGGAGCAGGTGGCATTTTGTTTTGTCATGTTGTAACCACAGGGTATTTCAGAATAGTTTGAGTTTGTTAAAAGGCAGATTTTGCTGGAAGGGATAAATGCAGGATTGTGTTTTGTCAATTTCTAATAGGAGTGGAATTTCATTAGCACTACTATTCATTTGTGTTGTGGGAGGAAGAGTAAAATAGATTCTCATTGACTTAAAATGTCACTGTCAATTCTAGCTGCTGGAATTCTCTGCAGTTTGTTGGCTGAATATATGAAAGAAAATAGGACTATGGGTCAGCCCTGTTCACTCTAATTAGGATCTGTGAGGTTTTGTGTGGGCTTATACATTTGTGGGGTTTTGTTGTTGTAGTTGTATAACATTGTGCTTTTGTCTTTTCTTCTAACACTCACGCGCTCTTTGCTTTCTGATAGTGCTTCATGTTTATTTCTGTAATGCAAACTGTCCTCTTGATTGCAAAAGCATAATTTGTTGTGCCTGTACTTCATACCTTTCTGTCCCTGATCTCCTGGAAAGTCCTTGATGTTTCTTTGCTTTGTCTATCCCACATAATGTTTACGTGATTTTCTTGTCCCACTGCTGACAGTCCTTTCTTCAGCATTTTTCTCAAACTTGTGTTTATCTTCTCCTGCAAAGTATGACAAATGTGTGTATCCCTATTTCTCTCTTCACATTTATTCTTCTAATGTTCTGTCTTTCTAAGCTGTGTTCTTGTCACAAATTTCAGTATATTCCTTAGAGGGCAGCCTTTGAAATCAAAATCTGCATACTGGCAGAAAGATATATGTGATTAGTTTTTGCTTTGGCTTCAGCAGAAGAATTACCATCACTGCCAGTTTCAAGCACATAGACTTGCAAGCTGGCTACTAAATCCTAAACTTCTTGCAATAAGGTTTCTTATCTTTTTTTTTTTTTTTTTTTTTTTTTTTTTTTTTGTAGAAATCCTTAGTAAAGATTACTGGAAAAGTCTGTCCTCCCTGCTCAAAGTGACAGATGATATTGATATGGAATTTCCTGCCAGTTGTTATGAACAGCCTTCGAATTACGGCTGTCATGAAATTCTGTATTAGCGCCCAGTGAAGTGACTCAAAAACGAAGCACATTAACTCACAAATACCTGTTGTTCATCTCGCATTCAGGGGTACCACATTAGCTGAAAATCACTTCAGCCTCTTGTAACTTTCTGGCCCTGTAGCTTGTGAAGATAAAGTGTCATTCTCCTGCAATCATTTTCTATAACTTAAAAAAGAAAATTGTGTGAGGAAATGCTTTCATTTATAGATGATCAGTTTCCCCATCAAAATTTGTAGTAACTGCATTATTTTTTCGTTATTGTTTTTAAACTTGCAGAATAACTGCCTAAATTCTCTCTTCCAATGACCTTAAAGGAAATTATATTACCTGGAAGGATTTCATTGCTTGTTCTCTGATTTTTAAAGTTACTATCATTGGTGTTCACTGCAAGTGTTGAAGACCTCATGTTTACAGGTGTTTCAGGAAAAATGAGATGTCCCTGCAAACACTTGGGTACTTCCTCTTTGATTTGGAGAGAAAAGCTTGATGTCTTTGTAGGAGCAGTTGTTAATAGCAGTGTGTTAGGCAGGGAGAGTTATTTCTCTGATTCCAAAAGAGCACATGTTAGACATAAACAATTACAAATAGAAGTATCGTTAATCCCCCAACTGTTCTACAGTAGGTAAAGTCTAGTACTCCCTATTTTAAATATGGCTTTAGTTGAACTACTGCTTCTCAAAATATTTCCACTTATCTCTGAAGTCGTAATTATGGTATTCATCATATTTGAATATAATTGCTGCACTTTGCATTCTATTCAAGTCATAGGACTTCAGTAAAGAATTAATTTCAGCTATTGCTTTCTTGCCTACTAGAAACGGAATTTTGGACTCCATCTCCTTTGGTTTTTATCAGCTACAATGTAATGTTTCTAATGAGGTTGTCTCATGGGTAGAGTATTACTCTAAAACGGAACTAGACATTTACAAAATAATAAGTAAATACCATGTAGGTGGTTATAGGTGGTTATCAGGTGCACAGAGATTTCTGGATACACGAACTGCTGCATGTTAATCCTATTGTAGACAAATTCTCCTAAATTATTTGACCTCTTTTGAGAAAAATATTATCTCTGTATGACAAGACTTAATTAATACTTGTCAAGTGTTTGAGGTGCTCTGCTTAACAAAAGGTATTGCTGGGTAATTACAAATATTTATTCTACTGGGTGCAATATCAGTGAGTAAAACAGACCAGTAATAAACACATGCCTCTCTCACATGCCCTGAAAGAATTAAAACACTCAAAAAGGAAATCAGGATATTTAGAGACTTGCGCTCCTGGTAGATGAAGACTTTATGAAGCACTTTCAAAAGCTTGATAAGTGCAGTAAACTACAGATGCATCAGCTTGTTCACTGTGTGCTGCCAATCACATAGAAATTGGGATGAAGCTTTGAAGTAATGTAGGACTCTATAATAATATTATTCTGTGCCTTTTTGGAATGTGTGACCTCTTCATGGAAAGAATTGCACATCTGCACTCTAAAGTAGATATTCTCAGTTTGGAAGTGATTAGAAAAGAGTTGCTAAGCCCAGTCATTTTCTGTCACAACCATGGTGATTTATGTATTTAAATGTAACAGATTTCCTCCTAAAAATAATTGTTTGTGTTTTGTCCCTCTTTATTTGATTTGAAAAGGCTTTCAGGATGTTGCTCCTCTGATGGGTAGAATTGTCCTGATTTCCACTGAAATGAACATCACAAATAGCTCCTCATTTTAGAGCAATAGACTTTGAGCTCACGACATTGGTGAGAACTTTATTGGAACGTGACGATGCTTGACCTTGCTGTCCCTGCTACCTCTCTCTTTTCCTTATCTCTGTTGAAGAAGAGAGGTTGAGTTTTGGGAGAAGTTGCTCAGGATAGCTTTCTCTCTTGCTGCTTCCCCAGTGCTGGGTGCCCTCCTTTGCTGCTGCTGAGCTGTGTCTGGTGCTCTGTGCTTTGCTGTGCAGTGACGTTCTTGCTGCACACACTGACCAGAGGAATGTGCGAGTCAAAGGCAAGGCAATAGAGAATGGGGCTGGCAGGTTTGTGAAGCGTCCCCAACTCTCCCCACCAGCCCAGGCTGGAGACAGGCTCAGCACATGCTGAGCACAAATCATCTGAGGCTCTCTGCACATTTTTCTCTTCTTTATCAGTCTTTTACTGGGATGCTGTGAAGTTTCTTAGTCCTTGGGTATTATTTCCATGTGCAGCCTTGCTGCTGAGCAATTGTAGCAACACCACAGTTCAATTTAGCAGTATTTCTTCAAGAGCTTGGGTCCTTGACTGATTTGTAGAGGACAAATGGAAGGAGCAATTGCAAATGGCTTTCTGTGCTATTAGAGCTCTAAACAGCCTTCCCTCTTGGCTGTGTGTCAGATCATACCTCAAGTAGGGATGGGTGGGCTATGAACCTTAAAAAGATTTAAATACTTAAGTACAGGGTCAACTTTTCGTATCAGTGGGTGTCTTAAACTGGTCTCGGAGTGCTCAGCAGTAATAATTTTCTTTAATATTTTCAGGTAGCATTGAAGGTGGTAATTGAGTAGCAAGTGTTTTGAGTTCTTACATTTCTTAATAATATTTCCCTATAATTTACTTAAAATTTCACTATAGAACCTCAGTATTGGATTAATTTTTAAAAAGCATAGTTGCAGCTTGTTGTGCTGTGGGGAAGATTTGTATCTAGTATATCAACAGCTGCACAAAAACTGCCAGAGAGTGAACTAAGCCAGGAGAGGAAGAGGTTGTTAGGAAGATCTTTTAAAGGAGAGATATTAGCATACAACTTCCTTTATTACTCAGCTATTTTAGGGTATTCCATCAATGCATAACATTAATCAAGGGAAAGGAAACTAGCTTGTGGCCTCTACCCTGTAGATCCTTGAGGCTGTGTAACCTCTCTTCCTTACCATACAAGTTTGTAGACTTCCCCTGTTCCTGGAGCCATCAGTTCCAGCATACTGCAGCATTGGCCATCCTCCTCAGTGACAGCCCCCTTTCTTTTTTCTTTATTCCTCTCAGGTGTGCAGAAAGTGACAGGCTTGAATTGATTTTGGCAAGAAGCCATAGTAGTTGATGCAAGAAGGCTGTCATCTTCTGGTACACAGAAGTGGTTTCTAGATGTGAAATCCATACCCCGATCCCTTGCTTCACCTGCTGTTTCAGTGGCACTGCTTGGGTTCAGGCTGTCACTGAAACACTCCTGCTTTGTTGTTTACAGATGATTCTCTGTGGCTGATCTATGACTCGGTGGGGAGATTACTGCCTGGTATCTTCATTTTTCTGTTATTTCACATATGAAAAGGATGTATGGGCCACTATTAAAGAAGTAGCCTTATCAAAGAGAAAAGATAATTACAAATCACCATTAACGTTCTTTGAGGATGGCTAATTGTGAGAAATTGGGAGGAACAGCAGAATGGAAAAGTTTAAGTGCCAGTATCTCTGGCCTCCTGTTTAAGCGTCAAGCCTGCCTTGTATAATAAAAGCTATTTATAAATTGCTGCTCTGTTAAACGTGTACAGAATTTTACGATTCATAAATTGGGAAGCAGAGCCAGCTAAGGGACTTAGCAGAGTGATGAATGGATGACAGGGTGCAAGACTGAAACTGTGTTTTATTCATGGATTGTGAGGTCAAGAAAAAGAACTGCTGGGAAGGGCTGGCAGTTGAAGGAGAAAGATACAGAATCCAAGAGATAAAGAATCCAGTAATCTGAGAATTATCAAGCCACATTGCCGCACTTCTTTTTGACAGTTACGACTCCAGGTAGTAGCTTTTTATTTTTACTTTGCTGCATTCTCATGAGTTATTTTTATTCTTTCTCCTAGTTCCAATTGCATCACTGTCATCAGCTGCTTTCAGTGTCACAGCCCTAATTCTCCTAAATCTCAGTAATTTATTCTCTTACATTTTAAGCAACAGGTAAGAAAAGGGTTTTTTCCCTCCCACACTTTTGTTTTAATACAGCCGCCCACCTCCACCCATTTACAATGTAGAATGTGATCATGCAATCCAAAATCATAGTCTTGATCTGGGGCCCAGCTGGAAGTTCATTAATCTGTTCAGTTTGGGCTGAACTTGTCAGGGCTCAAAAGATTGTTAGAGGCTGATAACTCATTAAATAGCCATTTAATTCCGTTGTCATGCAGGTATTCTGAGCAGAATGCAGTTAATGCAACTTAATTCCAAACACACAAGTCAAGTTCACTGGTTTCCAGTCATTATTTGTAGTTTTGTCGCAGGGTATGTTCAACCCACAGGTGCATTTTATATTCACAAATACCACAGAGTAAAAAACAAATCAAGACAAGGTTAGAATAGAGCTGGTTTGGACCAATTAATGAAATCTGATTTCCTTTCATAAATTTATTGTAGGGTCTTCCTGTACTTAATTTAAAATTGGCAGATAGATTGTTTAAGGAGTATGTGGTTGCACTTCAAAATGCATATTTTCTCTTATATATCTTGCATCGGTAAGGATTTCTGCCAAAAAGCATTGGAAAGGAAATTAAAGAGACACTCAAGGTATTCATCACAAAGTGAATTCCCTTACCTGGTAGCAAATGAGAAAATACACCCTGATTAGTTTTACGGTGGCAATGGCCTTTAGTTGTCTTCTGGTGGCTTGTGGAGTGTTTAAGACAACAGGTGATGTAAAGGACTCTGATATTTGGGGAAACTGCAGCACTTCTTTTTCATGCAGAAATGACAAGAGATTCACTTTTACAAGCCCCAGTGTCTGGACATACTCTTCATATTGTAACATTGTAATGCTGTAATTTGACTTTAAAAAAATATATAGGCAAGCAGTATTAAGAAAAAGAAAATATTTGATTGTGATTCTTTATAAATGAAATACATCTGACGGTGCCTGCAGTATTGGTTGTGGTCTAATTTGTGTGGTGCAGACTGACAGTATTTGCTGGACAGATTTCATCCTGCTTTTGCCACCAGTGCTGCTGAAGACTCCTCTAGAGCATGGAGGATGTGGGTTGAGAGTGGGTTCATTCTTTTCATAACACCTTTTACAGTAGAAGGATATTTTTTCTGGGAATGGCCTGTTGCTCCCTAGGCTTGCAGTATCAATCAGATGAGCCCTTAGTCTAGGAATGGATGGGTGGGATCCACAGCAGATATTCCAGTGGACTGCATGTAGCTGACAGACCACTTGGGCACTCCTGTTCTCTGGAATTGCTTTGGATGCTGAGTGCTGTGCTAGGAAAACTGGCTGTGCTCTGTGAAGGGTTTTTCTCAGCCCTGCCTTAGTTCAGCAGTATAGCCTGTATCTTAGTCGGCTAGTTTTACCTACATGTTGATCCAAAATGTGACAGACTTGTTGGGTGCATCTGTCCTCCCTGGTTGAACTGAGGTCCTTCACCCTACAGTGAGTACTTGGATTTCACCCTACAGTGAGTACTTGGATTTTTATTTTTTTCTACAGGAAATGCAATTTGAGGGGGATATTAAAGTTTGTTTGCACTGATGATACCTTGTGGTTGGACTAACATGAATGTCTGTTCTGCAAATAACGGCAAGGACAGCCTGCATGCTAAGCAGAATGCAAGGGGACTGTGGTGGTTGTTTTGCAGATGATTCTAGATCTTAACTTTGGAGTTAAGGAACTATTAGCTCTATTGTAAAGTTAATATATTTGAAAAAGAAGTTAGGCCAGGTTTTTTCCCCCATAGTAGTAACTTGATACTGGTCTTCTAAACTGTCAGTGATGTTTCTTTCAGGGGAGCATATTTTTGCTAGCTATTTATTTTACAGATAAAGGTAATATATCTGTATGAATATTATTAGTAGTATTAGTGTTGTACAATAATAAAAATGGCTTTCCCACAACTGTAGATAAAATTTTAAAATTAGCTTCAAGAACCAGCCTTTCAGTTTGCACATTAAGCAATGTGAAGCAGGACATACGAAATCCTATGCAATTTTTCACTTTTTACACTGTGCAGAGTAGGAAGCCATTTTGCCATGGAATAGGACAGGGTTCAGAATAGTTAATAACAGCACTTTTGGAAAAACTACAAAGATGGCATTGCGTGTTTCCACATATTGCAGTTGGCTCACTAAGTGCCATATTTTCTCTTAAGTGCTTTCCCTGCTGTTGTTTCCTCCCTGAAAAGTTGATGGTTGAACCAGTCCCTAAAAGCTGAGTGCTCCTGGGAGAAGCTAAGGACACCCAGGAAACAAACTTAGTCTGAATACTGGTGTTGGCTCATACGTGAGTTGGATTTACGTACCATAGTATGATCAGATAAAATGGTGCAGTGAAGAGACTTCATTCTTTTAGTGTCTGTTACTCTGTGCTTTCTGTATATGGGATTTTTATGGAAATTAGTGGACATGCAGCATTATGCATTTGGCTTGAAACATGGAGTGGGAAGGAGAATACATGATGTCTTACACAGGGCTTTGGGAAGGAAGCAAATTGCATGCCTACCTGAAAATAAAAGGCTCGCTAACATGGTGTTTAATGTGTTTTCCCAAGAAACCAATTACGTATTTTAATCCTGAAGTCTATGAAATATATGCATTACATGTGTCACTTTTGTATACATTGTTTTGCTTCTGTCTGGATTTGACAAATTAGACTTGCTTTGGACCAAAGCCAAATAATATGAGCCAATTTCATGCCTTGTGAGTTATTGAAGAGACTGTTTGGTACCTAAAGCTTCAGTTTGCTGGCTCCCCTCCCATTTCTCTTAATCCCTTTGGGAATCTTGCTTATAAGTCTCTTTCAGAGGCTCAACAATTTCTGAAGGCTGGGTTACTACTCCAGTGGAATGGAAGGAATTTTAAATATGCTTTCCCTTTCCCCTGACGTTTGTCCCTTTCTGGTTTGCAGTCTCCTTTTTGCTAATTCTAGAGAGCAACTATGTTAGATCACAAAATATGCTTTGATCTTAATGGATCCCTGTCACAAAAATCACTCTCTGAACTTGGGGTCAGAGGATGTTCAGGGCAATAATTTGATTTTTTTTTTACTGTATCTCTGCAAATATGTATTAAAGCTCCCATGGCCTATTCTCTAACTAAAGCATGTTTCTCTTTTGTTTCATAATGTTTGTTACAAGGCAGAGCTGCTGGTTTGCTGCTGTAACAGCGGCATGAGGAAGACAGACAAACAAGTAAATGTGACATACAAGCATGTTGTTGGAGTAGAATGTACCTTGGACAAATCTTGGTCAAATGTGAGCTTTTATAATAATTTGGGGCTGGATTTTGTTGCATACAATCCAATGAACTGCGTGTCTTTATTGTGAGATGACCTAAATACAGGAGTGATTTTAAGAGCACTTGAGATGCCTGTTAAACTTACCTTAAAGGCTTTTATTTTTAATCGTCTGTTACCTCTCCTTGTATTTCTATTATTTCAGTTTTCTAAGGTCTGAAATAGCAAATATTTTAAATGGGAGAAGATATGTAAAGATGTACTGAAAATGTGATTTGTAAACCTCTTTGGAATTCTCTGGGATGTAAATATAAATACAGAAAGTTTGGTAGAGCATTTTAAAGACTACAAAAGAATAGATTCCATAGAAAGAAACTATTCATTACATAACAAAGTGAATGTATTAATGGTACTTTAAGAATCAAAGGTTAAGATTTTACTCAATTTACACAGAATGCTGCTTGGACACACATTATTTAAAAGAAATGGAAATTGTATTAATGCTTACCATCTAGAAATGTTTGTATAGCAGTTTTGCTTTTCCCCCACAGGAGATGACTTCTGTAATCCATGTTACTGATATACTGTAGAAAGTTTAATAATAGTACAGTTTTATTAGTGCATAAATCTCTGTTATGGCAACATAAATCTCCTATGACAAACTTGAGACAAAATCATATTAATTGTGTCCTTCTACTGACTTCAGCTGAGTCATGTACAGATTCTTTGGCAAAATTAAATAAGAAGAAATGCAAAGAGGCTGCTTGTCAGCTTCATCTATATAGGCAAAGTAAAATAACTTAAAATAGGGAGTAACTGTGTTAACACTTCCTGGAGAGAAGGCGGTGTATAGATATTGATGAATTTGCCTCTTTCATGATCACAAAGTCCTCAACCACATTCCTTGTGTAACTAGCTTTAATGTAGAAACAAAAGAATCTAGTGGAATATAACCATGGTAATTAAGATTAATATGTTGTAGCTGGGATTCCTGGCAAGATGGGCTGGAAGATGAGGAAAATCAACATTTGTTCTGGTAGCATAAACTCCTCAAGACAAAACTGTATCTCTTCTCAGTGCAGGTCACTGTCTATGGGGAATGTCATCACACTTTCCTCGTGTTGCAAATGGCAGCCACTAATATGGAGCTTTGGATCAATTGATTCATTTCTGACTGCAGTTGCTTACCCATGGTGCACTATAATGAGCTTATTTTCCATAGTGATTGTATTTAGGTGGGGGCAGTGTAGAGAGGAAAAAAAACAACTGGAGGGATTATAAAGAAAGCAAGGAACGTGATTTAAAATCCTTCATGTGGAAAGAGGGGCTTAGAGATGCCTCTTTTTCCTCACTTTTTGCATGGATACTCTTCTTAATTTTACTAGCATCTCTAATTAACTAGCTCTGTTCCTATGGCCTTTAATATACAGGCAGGGATTTGCATGAAAGTGAGAAAACTTACAAAGGTTAAAATTTGGCATTAGCTTCCACTCAGTCTGGTTATTTTGTTTTTATTATAATGATTTAGATTCTAAGGATAATTGCCACAGTATCTGATGTGGACTAAGATCTGACAGGACAGCTATTTTTAACGATGCTGCTAAAAGTTCCAGTAAATTATTAATAATTTCAGTATCTAATTTGGCAAAACCTGATAATACTTACCTTCAGTGCTCATAAGCTATGTAGTAGGCTGTTGAAGTAATTTCTTTAGAAATTAAGGAGAAGTAGCAACTTAAAAAGGAAAACTACATTCTTTGTCTGAGCACTGTTATGGTGTAAGTATAAACTTCAACATTGTGAATAAAAACCCCAAACAAGTGTGGAACAGTTTTTGGTTTTATAGTTGTTATTCCTCACTAGAAGTAGCTTATTCATCTCCACATATACTGGGAAAAAGGATCTGTATTAATTGCAAGTTCCTAAAAACTTAATTGTATTTAACAGACTTGTACTGTGCTGCAGAGGTTAGATCTCATGACAAGCAGCATATTTTGAATGAAAGGTGGCAGGGGTGGGATGTGGGATTTGTGGCACTTTAGGAGCAGGATGTACAAAATGCTTCTGACTCCTGGAGCCAGAGACCATCAGTCAATGACAATCTGTGTCTTGTCTCTTGGGAATGCTGCAGCTCCTTGTTCTGAGGAGAGTTCACCTTCACGTTTAGACACGTGAACTGTCACCAAGTGTAATCTGGTGTCAAGAGACATCAACTGTTTGTGACCTTGAATCGCTTGGTCTTATGAGGAACAGAGATATTATTTAAGTAATGAAGTTATTATCTCAAAAAGTCTGGAGCGCTTCTCTGTCAGTTCAGGATTATGAGTATATAAGCATTCAGGTATTTTTAGGGACTCCAGTGGGTGTTTCCACTCATTCAGCAATCCTTTAATGAAATGTGCTTTCTCTTTCTTCCCTTTAATATGGTTAGTCATTTAATAACAAAAATAGATTCAAGAAGTTGGGGGAGAATTCAACAGTCCTGTGAACAAGTTTAAAATGCATCATAATCTGATGTTTTCATCTAGCCTGGTGTTTGTCAGTTGCCCTGGCAGCTGTCACCTTCCTTAGCATCTGGGCAAAGCAGAAAGTTTTGAATTACTGTTCTCATGTTCCTGTTTTATCCTGGTTCCTCCTTCTCCTCCATATGAGAACTGACTATCCCTGCTTTTTCATTTCTTGCTGGAAAGTGCAGCATGTCTGAAAACACAAGATCTTGCTTTGTAGCTCTCATTCCTATGGACATGAAAGCTTCATCCTCAAGCGAAATGCTGGGCAGGAATGATGCTTAATATGCATATAGTTACTACTATAAAAGAATGCAGGGAATGTTTTGTCATAAACTCTTTGCAAAAAAAAAGTTGAATAGTTCAAGCTATAAAAATACTGAGATTTACAATCCAGAGAAAATGAGGCATCCTTTGCCCTTCATCCCAACGTGTGCTGATCAGGGCCCAGGGAGTGGAAACCCAATGCAGCAGAGACTGTAAATCATCCCTCTTCCATCTTGGGCAGGTGCTAACTGCAGGGTTTGCTGGCCCAGACACACTCAGTTTCTTCTCTTGCTTTCTTCCAAGATATTTAAAATGTCCCAGCTTGCTTGCAATCTCCTATTTGAGTTAGCTCCAGAATAGATTTGTGTGTCAGGAGACTCGAGTTCAGAAAGTTGTCTTGCTACTTGCTTTGAAGATAGGTCTGCTTTGGTCCCATCACTGGAGAAGGTTCACTTTGAGTGCTCAGTTATGTGGTAGATTAGTCTAACCCACTGGGCAGTGCACCCAAAAAGCTCTCTGTGCCTTCAGTGCTGCTCATGTTTGACAGCAGGAGCATAGGAAGGGAGCTCGGGATGGCTCCTGTCACCAGGAGGGAGCTGCTGCCTTGGCGTGGCTGTTACTCCAAGTCACAGGCACAGAAGGAGGAGCCACCCAGAGCTTTTCTATCAAGGGGAGCTCCTCTTTCTCCTCTCTTTTTTGTGAATCTGGCCTTCATTTCACGGCTTTTGTTACAAGTCTGAAATGGAATGTGTCATGTCAAAATGAAATTTTGAGAGGGTTTGAGCAAGAGAAGGAGCTATTTCAAATTCAGTTCGATCTGGTGAACCGAGAAATCAATTATTCACATCACCTGAGTTAGGACATGAAATGAAATAGTGTAATATCTTCACTTAACTTTTCTCTCAGTAGTTTTAAGCAGGGTGTTTGAGCTCAGACATGGGGGTAGGGGGGAGTTGTGTTGCTGCTGGGTTTTTTTGTTAATTCTGTGTTGTTGTTTTAGGGGGTGGTGTATGTTTGTTTGTGCAGTGGGATCTTTGGGGACTAGAATGTAGGGAGCATTGACTGTTTGGGATGGCTCAGTGCTGGGGACTAGAGGGGGAAGGACACCTGAATTCTCAAGGCAGTGTAGTGAATGTGTGTCTGAGTGTGGTGTGAAGGTGAAGCCCCTCAGGCTGCAGTGTGATGAGGGCATGGTCCAGGACGTCGTGGCTGCAGAGCTGACACAAATGAGCAGAACATAAGTATAAATGTGCTTTCAGTAATGGATAATCTGTTTCACTATAAGAAAATAGGTCATGATATAACAAGAAACGTAAAAATTGTAAACTATATATATTTCAACAAATGTGAGATTTTTCAGATCTAATATAAGGCTCTCAGTGAAATAAGTTTTTTAATTTTTCTTTTTTAGCATCTTTCATGCTGTCTCTGAAAATATTCATCATCAATGGGTGGCTAATATTAAGACAGTGTGTTCTGCATGCTTAGTCTTGCATCAAGCAGTTCATACCCTAAAGGAATATTTGACTTAAGGGAATAGTGCAGCAATTAATTGGAGATAATACACAACTCTAATGGTTCCTTTTAGTATGTTAGTGGATGCAGAGAGGCATTAACGAATCTTTTCAGTCCAAGAGGGTAAAAAGTGACTGCCTGCCCTCCTGAAGACCCATCTATCTAGAGATGGAATCATCTTTGTTTTCTTCATTCAGTACCCCAGGCCAGCATGTGTCTCAGGCTCTTGCTGGGATTTAGTATTGCAGCTTCGAGCTATTTATATTGGGATAGGAGGGAGTGAGCTATTCATAGCTAGGCACAAGTGGAAGGAGATACAGGGAGGCAGAAATGGTGTTGGGATTAGGATCCTTTCAGTAGGCAATGACTTTACAGCTTTTCAGCTCAGTGCTCTCCTGTTTGTAATGAACCTTCATTTCCCTGGTATCATGTCTGTATCTTATCTAAGATTTGTTATTCCATCCTCAATCCCTTTTTGCCTTGAATTTTTGTCTTCAGTTTTCACTTTTCTGTGAGACTCTTCTCCCTATCCATTTCACTCCAGCTTCCCTTTAAGTTTTCCCTCACATGGAAATAATGTTTCTCACATGCCCCCTTGTTCAATCCCATAATGTTATTCTGTGTTTCCTGGTATAGGGCATAACTTTTTGCCAACACCTTGCATGACTTGTGCTCTTACAGTGTGTTTAGTTTTCAGAGATGGGAGGCTTTAGGTGATAGGAAGCCATTACTTTTTGTATTTTCTAGGATACAGATATGCTCAGGATGATGATGTATTTGTTGTGCAACCTATCAGCCCCTAAGTTGGGGGGAAGGAAGAGTCTTCTGCTTTTTTGTGAAGTTCCCATACTATGCTGAATGGGGGAGAGAACTTCATTTTATGTTTAAGTAGTGATTCACAGTTGTAAATGTGGTTGTATAAAGCTCTGACTTAATGTTCCCATATATGAAAATACCATACATTACAGATGTATTGGGAGATGTAGCCAAATAGGAAAATTTGTTCCTCTTTATTTTAGTTTTAAAACTGACTTAATTCCACTAGAAAGATCTCATATATTAAATGAGTAGGTGTTCTGAAACAATTTCAAACCTATTTATGGAACTTAATAGAGATTAGATCTGTTCATAGAATTTCACAGCTTTAGTGGCAAAAATCCACAAATATGGTCTTATTCTTTCTTAAATTCTGAATAGTTCTTCCATGAGAGATGCGTTGGTTTCTTTTCTTTTGGTTTTCTCTTAATTTTATTAGTCACTGGAATTTGCTAACATTCTTAGCTTTGAAGAGATCTAAAAATTGAATCTAAACCTTTGGAAATGGTCTTCTGTCTTCCTTGTGCTTTATCTATTTACATGAAAAAGCCTGGGTTATTGACACTGTATCATATTTATTGTAGGTTCCTGGGTCTTGTTGCCACAGTTACATCTGGTAGTCAGGAAGAGTTTTGCTGGGCTCAAAGTTATGCTAATTGTCAGTTTCTTAGGGAGAATAATCCTCAAATTTCAGGGAATAATCATTATTTCTTGCTTTAAAACTTCAGGAAGCTCTTTAGTTTTCAACCACAACAATATCCACTTCCAACCTATTTCGATACCAAGGCTGCGTGTAGTTATTTTTTCTCAGAGAATAGGTTTTTTTCTTGGATGCTTTTTGCTGTTTGATCAGTCCTCCTCTTGCTTTTCTTCTCTACCCCCATCTCAGAAAACAATGGCCCTTTTTTGATGCTAGTATAGGTTTTTCTGAAGAAGTGACAGTAATACAATGTCTGCCTTGAGTTTCAAGGTTTTGCATTTTGTGGGTAATGCAACCTATTGTCCAAAGAAAGATAACCAGGGTTAATCACATGGAAAAGCAAAATATTATTACTGATGCACCATTAATCTCTTACATGTTCTTAAAGTAAATTTGCTTACTCTTACAAAAGGAAGGAAAAAAAACCAATGCAAAAAACCTCACCAGAACTTTGTTTTTTGGTCCTGGACTTTCTCTTTTGTTATTCTCAAAGAAAAAAGAGAGAGATAAGCCAGACTG
The DNA here is from genome assembly GCA_013397915.1 of Daphoenositta chrysoptera. NCBI lineage: Eukaryota > Metazoa > Chordata > Aves > Passeriformes > Daphoenositta > Daphoenositta chrysoptera. Next base: position 500,936 of record VZRO01008200.1, read on the forward strand.
GTGTAAGCAGAGATGTTGTACTGCAGATTCATTCTAAACAACCCTTGGTATGGGTAAATGGTAAACAGGAAAGCTGGAGCTTCAAGATTATCCCAAATGCCCAAGATGGGATAAGGTATAGAATTTGTTAATTTAAATTATTTGAAGATCTAATCAAGCTGTATCTACCTTGAGATTCCAGTTTACTTGCTTCAGTGTAAACTGATTTGCAACATGGTAGAGTTTTATCTAGTTTCAAGAGTTTTATCTATTTTCAATGCCTTCTGCAGCTTTTGCCACTTTCATATGGTCAGCTAAAATCCTCTTACAGGAAAGACTTTATTGGAGCAGACACTTAGATTTTATGATGCACTTAGATTTTATATATTTAGTATGTAACAGTACTCCTGTAGGAGACTGGGAGAAAAGGAACAGCTGCCTGTCCAGCTTTTCCTTGTAATGTCCACCCAGTGCTATATATTCAAGGTATTTTAAACTTAGTCTTCTGGATGATGTCCAGTGTTTACCCAGTTAATCGTATCTTGGGCACTTATAAGTCACCAAAGTTGTCAACAGAACTTCTAGAACTAGATAAAGCCTAATTGTCTCAGTGAAGAGGCAGTTCAGAAAGGAATTATTCAACTATGTCATGAAGCACATCTGATGAAAGTTACGATTTAAGAGCCTTTAAATGCTTTTTTTGGACTAGCGATAACTAAAGGCTTTGCAAAGGTAGACTTTTTATTGAGGAGTAAGATGGGATCTTTTGCATCTGCTTTCTGAACCTGCCTGTTCCAATGGCTTCACTCTTGAAGGGCTGGCAGCTTCTGCCTACCATGACTTAGAGAGCAGTCACAGGCTCTGTCTGAGCCCCCTGTGCCCCTGAAACTGCCGAGGCCGATGGTGTGGGGACCTCCCAGGCACGGGGAGGTGAGTGGGAAGGTTTGAGAGATGGTGTGTTTAGGAAATGAGGGCTGGGCAGACAAATCCTGATATCCCTGTAAATATTAGTGTGGATCTTGGGATGGAGTGGGGCAGTGTCTGGCACTACCCCTGTCTGCATCCCCTTGCCATGACTGAACTGCTGTCCAGGCACTGTGAGCTTTTGAATTTTCCTGTGGTGAGCCCACCTTTTAATTCCTGCAGTCTGTGTGCCCCCTGTTACACTTCTGTTCCTAGAATGTGCTTATCAGACTGCTCCCAGAGCCTTGGAATGTGCAGTACAGGAGCCGGGCTGCCCAAGGGTTCTACAAATGTTTGGGATTTTCACATAAAACTTAGTGACTTGCTGGGAGTACAGAGTGTAACTTGGCTGAAGTCAGAGTCTTGGTCTAGTGAGTTTTGAGCCAAGAGGTCTGTATTCCACCCCTCACTCCTCTATTGATTTCCTGCAGCATTGCACATTTCATTTTTACTGTATGAGTCTTTAATGACACTTTTTTTAAACAGGAGAAAAATATGAAGAGGGATAGCAGTGATGGCTTTAATAATATTTTAAAGATTTTATGGATTTAGGTTTATAGATGCTGGCAATCCTTGTCTGTGGAAGTGGTATATGATAAAAATATTTTTACTATAATTTTCTGTTGGTATTTGATACAGCAACAGTGGTGTTGAGATTGGCAGGGTTCAAAGGGTAGCTTACATGTTCTGAGTTTGAATTCAAAATATAGTCTCTGTACTCTGTCCTAAAGCTGTAGTTCCTTTTTACTATTGTTTGGCAGCAACTGAATGCCTGTCTCCCCTTATCACAAGCTCTGAAAGGCTGCTGTTCAAAAGCGGATTAATATTCTTAAATTTAGTTACTTGTGTTACCAATTAAAATTTGTAAGTTGTTTTTTTCTTGTTAATAACATGATATATAAATCTATAGCATGTTTTTGCCTTATGTAGTTTAAATTGCTTTCTGTTGGTAATTTTTGGAAGGCCACTTTTTTCTGCTCTTTCAATGCACTGTTCTGTCCATTTGTTTCAGAGAGATGGTGATTTAGACTCATGTATAAGAAACAAATTTAGCTACAGGATGGTGTTAAAATTATCTTGCTATGTACCAATCCTATTCTAACTTAACTTAGCTTTATAATACTACCTTTAGAGAGAAAAGGACAATTAACAGAATCCTCACATCCTAAAATGTTGGCATTTATTTGAAGAAGTACAATTTATATTTAGCCACTGAAGTATTTAGAAAAATACACCTCCTATAATCAGTGCATATTTCAGATTAACATCCAGTTGCTTCATTGTTTTGCTTGTTGTATTTGCTACCAACTAAAACTTGTAATCAGTTCTCTACTGCATGCATTCTAAATTTTACACATTTAGTTGAATCTTTGCCTTTTTTCCCATGTGTACTTTAGAGCTTAATTTTCTTTGCAAATTTACATAAAAATAAACTCTGAAGGCCTGGAGAAAGGGCTCTGCTAAGAATGTCATGTTCCTGAATGCTTGCTTCTTAGGTCTTTTACTAGTGTCATATTAAAATCGCAGAGAAAATAGCTTACGGTATTGTTTTAATTATGTAACAGAAGTGTGGTTTTCTCTTCCTTTTTTGAGCACTGGATTACGCAATGACTTTAGAGACAAATTTGTCTCTTTTTTTAAAGTAGTATTAAATTACTGATTTTCCACTACTTTGAAGCTGTCTGCAGATAAGCAGATCTTAGAATTAAATCATGTTTAAATCATAAGGCCACTGACTACGTTGAAGTTGTGGGGATAGGACTGAAACTTTCCTGAAGTTTAACTGTGTTTGAATTGGGTATTTTAATTCAAGCACATCTTTTGTTCTGAGTTGGACGGCAGCCAAATTGTGCTGTATCTTTCTACTCCTTCAGGGAATTGTAGGCATTTTCAGCTTTATTTTATTCAGTTGAACATGGTACATTCTTTGGGTGTGCGTAAGGGAAGAGAAGGGGGGAACCAATCTCTGAATACTCAGGCACGATACAATAAGCTGTAGACCATTGATAACGAAGGATTTTTACTGACTTAAAATAGGTGCTCAGTAGCTTCCTGATAGAAGCCCTCAGATGTGGTAGCTGCTTTTAAAAGCTGAATGGTTTTATAAATATATATCTCTGTCTCAATCACTGTGTCCCCAACAGAGATGTACGGTTCTGCTATCGAGACCATGGGTATGAGTGTAACAGTATATAGAACATAACCTTGCAAACAGGTTTGACTCTTCCATATGGCCGTGCTTAGGTTTAATTTCTGGAATTTTGTAGTTGTGTATAAATAATTGAGTCTCTCAACCTCTAATTAGTACCTTGCCTTTTCCTTTACCTGCTTTATAATTTTCTTCAAGAATGTATGTGTGTGTTGAAGAAAAGCAAATCAGACATTAATTTCTCCTGTTGAAGAAAGAAATCAACTTAATGATGTTTTAAATATAAAGTGTTCTTGCATAACTTAGTGTTCAGATTTACAGTGTTCTCTTCATCTCTTTATAGTCACCTGCTTCAGAAATTTGTTTGTTTGTCTCATGATTTTCTAACTCTGTTCTGAAGGTCGCACTGGCTGCTGGTTGAGGAGACCTGCTGCAGTTCTTAAGTTATGGCCTAAGTTTATATTACATGATTGTGATGTGTGATGATCTGATTATGCAGAAAGCTCCAATGTGATTCATGAGATCCAATTTTGTGGTGCCTGGGATGTTATTGAAGCTGGTGCTCTGATTATGACTTTGTGACATAATTTATGACATTATTTCCCAACGCAGTTTTTCTTCCTTTTAAAATATCACGAGTGTAAATTCCTATCCCAGTTGACATTGAGGATCAGGTCATGCCCTTAAAATGACATTAGAATTTATATTTTTTGAGTATTAGAGAGCATTAGATTCTGAAAAAAGAAATAGCAAGATGTTAAGTGATACTGGGTGAACAGCAGGAAAGGATGGGGCTTTTGGTACTCATAGTTTATAAAGGTATCTTTGTCATGGTGGAAGTTTGTGTGTATGCTTATTTTTACATATGGTATGTTTGTAATTGGCTCACTGTTTCAGGAGATTCATAAGTAATCTTATGCTAAGATTTTTGTCTCTAGAATGCATTAATCACATGAGCTCACATGAGTGAGCATATGTGAGCATACATGAGCATGTATGTATTGCCATGGTTTAGTTGAGGTGGTGATAGGGCGTAGGTTGGACTCGGTGATCTTGAAGGTCTCTTCCAACCTGGTGATTCTGTGAATGTCATAAATGACCTAATCTGCACAGCAGATTTGGAAGCAAATTTAACCTAGGCATAGCAAAAAATAGGGAGTGAGGAAACAGAAGTGTGTTTCTTAAAATGAATGTAAAGTGCGGTATGTATTTTTTCATAAAGAGGGCTATAAGATGAAAATACTCAGCCAGAGTTTTCAAATGTCAGGTGTGCAGTTATGTGGAAAAAATATGCACAGTACGTAACTAATATGGTTGGGATTCACAGATTTGTTATGTAACAGAACTCAGGGATTTGTTATGTAATAAATGCTTTGGATGTGCTCACAGCTGCAATGGAGTTAACATTTTTCAATAAGACACATAATTGTACATGTTGCAGGCCCTTTTTTGTGTGTTGATCTTTCCTGAACAAAATTGCTAAGTAGCAAAGAAGCCAAGTAGTGGAAAAGCTTTTATAGAAAATATCTTCATGTTTCATTTTTACTGTAATAACAACTTCCTTTGGTTAGAAATATCCATGTATGATTTTATGTAAATTAAATGTATTTGTGATAGTCTGTAATTATATAGCTATTTATGTCTAAACGGAAGCAGCAGGTTATATAGAGAAGTTACTCAGCCTACTGGATGTGGTTTCCCTTCATTTACAAGTGTGTTATGTGTTCATGATTTAATCTTTCATCTGCTGTCACTTGACCAGACCTAACCTAGGAGTCCCTGTGTCAACCCATGAGTGCATAAACTGTCATGTAACACTGTTCTGTTTGTTGTCTCGTTGAGCAGTTGAGATCTAGTGTCAATCTTATTTTATGTATTATATTGAAGATAGTGAAAACTCTTGGGATGCTTTCATCTTAATGCGGGTCAGAATTCTCAGAAACTTCTTGAACCAGGAAAGGTAAAGCTTTGGCCTTTTTTTTTTTTGAAACTCACACTTTGCACAGTGTCCATATTATTTGTCAGTGATTTGATAAAATTGCACATCTCAAATCATTCCTCAGTTTTTGAAGCAGCTATGCAATGCAAATATGAGTGTTTGAATTGTTTTCTGTGAAACTTAGTTAAAATAAAATAATTGCCATTTGGCTTTTGTGTAACTCTTTCAGGCAGACAGTTCCATAATGCTGAAATCCAAAAGCGTCTTACCTAGGCTAGATGACCTGGGTCTTAGTTTATCTGGGCAATTCTTCTTTATGTCTAGCCAGGCATAATTGAGAATTTTCTGATGATCTTTGTCTCTTACAAACATGGGAATATTGGAACTACTTATCCGCTCCCTGAAAGTCAGTGGAAGTTAGTGCTAATGAGGGAAATGCAAAGCAGAGCTGTGATGGAGTCCACTGCAGTTTTCCTTAGGGTATTAATTACTTGCAACATAGGGCTTGCTCTTGCTCAGGGCAAGGTGCTGGGAACAAAGCCTCAGGGTGTGTTTGCACCAGCAATTAGGCCTTTCCTCTCACTCAGCATGAACCAAGCCACACAAAGAACTTCACCTTGACAGCACTTCCCAGCGTCCATTCTGCAAAATGTGTGGGAGCAGGATGTTGGAGGGAAATTCCTGTGTCTTCTGAGGTGTGCTGTGTCTGTCCAAGCAGGTGGCAGAGGTTGGCTGCTGTGCGTGGGCTGCTCCGAGGCTGGGCCAGGTGGGCAGTGCAGAGATACCTGTGTTTGCACTGAGTGTTTGCATGGCTGTGCTGCCTTCCGCTGCTGTGACCCCAGGGCTGGGATTAGGGTTCCTGGGTATGGCCGGGAGGGTAAGGACCTGTCAGCTGCACAAAGAAATTGCTGTACTCAATGAGCAGGAAGGATGTGGCTTGCTTGTGTATCCCAGTTAGGGGAATGAAATCTCTGCTGCAAGTTACAGTGGCAGCAAGATGATGTTTTGCCAGAGCAGGCATCCAGCCATGTGCTGCAAAAAGTCTTGCGGGAATATTTTCATGTCTTGATAAGGTCTAAGAAACAAGTTCTGCTTTCAGATTTGTGCTTGTGTAAACATGAGAAGTTATATGAAGACATTTCAGGTGTTATTTTATGTTTCTATGGCAGTTTACTCAATACAGATTTTGGAAGCAACCCTGTCTTAGGAGGGTGCATATAGGATATAGGTAAACATTTTGGGGTTGATATTCTTGTACTTGTGTAAGAATACTCCTTTGTTAAAGGATGTGTTTGACTCCAGGCATGTACTCTAGTTCCATTAACATATGAGGTTTAGGTACACAATTAATTATCCCACTGAAATGACACCACTTCACCACATTTCTCAGTCTGAAACCGCATGTGGCTGTTACTTAAGTATGTATTATTCTCATCATAAAATACTTCCATGTTACGTGGAGCAATGTTACATGGAGTTTTTTTCATTCAAAGTAAGAATATTGACATTACTTCTATTCCTTTTAGCTCACAGAAAGGCATGATATGAAGTACTAATTTATTTTAAATTATATTTGTATAGGACAGGTGTTCTGATTTTGCCAGTGCATTTGACATTTCTAGTGTGTAGGGGAAAATTGCTATAAGGTACATACTTTTTGTATAAGAGATGTTCAAAAGTTACTTCAACCTTTAACTCAGTAAATAGCATAATCTTTCTGTATGCATTTTATGTATACAATTCTGCTTTCTAAAAAGAGGCCTTTGGCCCCTGAAGAGTGAATTAATTTAAAGTAAATTGAACATGTATTTATATAATATACAGAACTCACTTGATGCAATGTACTGTTCTTGGAAAATGCAGCTGACAATATAAATTCCAATTTCCTTCCCAAATAAACTGAGGAATTTAAGGATAAATAAGACAACTCCGTAAATAGTCTTTCATTGTTGTGTGCTATAGCCATAATTAGTTGGATGTCTGTGCACCAGGAAGAGTACCCAGTGGTATTACTAGAATAAAAAGGTTTAGCGTGTTTTCCATTCTGGCCTGGTGGCTGACAGCCAGCACTGGAGTGAAATCTCGCACGGTGCTGACGTGTCTCAGGCTGTACTGACAGGGCTTCACTTTGATTTGTGTGGAGGGAGCAATTGTGATAAGGAGCTCTGGTCCTCTGGGTTAGACACTGTTCACTTATCCGGGCCTTCTCATCCTGGGAAAGAAAAGTGGCCTCTTCTAACCTGAAAACACACAGAACAATCTGGTAGCAAAATTCAATGTGGTATTGCTGCAAGTTGCGTGGATTTGTGGGTGGTCAGCCACAACAGCAGTGCTGCTCTTCTTTCCAGCAATGCTTTAGCACGTTGAATAAACCCAATTAACATTTCAAATCTTCTGAACTGATGGTCATTTTTGGCCAGAAATAAAGATGGTGAATAAAATAAACTTGCCTTACTAGAAATTAGGCATTTAGGCTTTTTTTTTTTTTTTCATTTAAAGAACATTATGCTTGAGTTCTTTTGATACCAGTGGGACACTGATTCTCCAGTCTCAAATTATTATTCTGAATATAAACATCATTGCTCAGATGTGTGGTTTGAATAGCACTAGCAAAGATCTTTTGTCACTTCTCTCTCTCTCTTTGGCACTGTAACAATAAAACTACATCCGTAGCAGGTATTACAGTCAGGTTACTCAGCTGCCTGAGCAGATGGACAGTTACCTTTGTGAAATAGAGAGCTGGCTTAAATACCTGGCTGCATTTGACTAGGAGGAAATAGTTGTTAAGGCACAGGTAGACAGAACAGGCGGATTGTCAGGAGCACCCAGGGTATCAGTAAGGCATGACCCATCCATCTGGCAGTCAAAGTTCAGGTTTTTTCTCCTTAACATTCATGACGCAGATCCTGGAGAGAGCTGCACAAGCATGAAATCATTGGAATTCTTCAGTAATGTGTGTGGGTTGTAGATACAAGAAGTTTACTCTCTGTATATTCATAAGCCAGTCTAAATTTGATTGTACCCTGGAACAGTCCCTTAGGTGTCTTGCTGCAGCTCCCTTTTCTGGCACACTCATTAATCTGAAGGTAAATTATCTGAGACAGAACCCATAATCTGGTTTCTTCAGAGAAGCATTTCCCTCTCCTTGGCAGGCATACTTTACAGCTTATTGGTCTTTGGTGCAACTCTGTTTCAAGTTTCCCCCATCTGAAGTACAGCTTTGTAATGGTTAAATTTACTTTATTACACTTGTTGGTTTTCTGCTTTAAGTACTAAAAAGAGAAGCAGCTTGGTCTGCTCCTTTCTTCATTTTCAGATACAAATGCCCAAAGCTTTTAAGTATTAAGTATTGGGTGTCCTTTTTTTTTTTTTTTTTGACTTGATTTGCACCCCTCTTGCAAGTCCTGCTAAGCCTGCATTTCTTGAAGAATTAGAAATCTGATTATAAAACTTTGGAAATACACATATATTTATAGCATTTAAAAGCTGTCTTGGGAAGACAGCTTTTTCCTAGCACGCTATGTGTGCCCCTATTCTTTTCATCTCTCCATTTCAGTATTTCGTTATATCAGGTGTCTACAGTAATGCTCTGCACTTGTAGTGAGCACGCTGCTTACTCTTCCATAGGATTTCATCAGGTTCAAAAGAACTCATCACAGTAGTGAGCACCGTGCTGAGCTTTTCTTTGTACACATAAATTATGAGATCCACAGCATTGCCTCAGCATCTTTATCTTCTCTGTAGGACATAGCATGTTGCTTTAGCACCACGTACTAAGTAGTGGTACTACCCTCTGCCTGTGGAGAATGCTTTATTCAAGATACTGATGTGTTTTAATCCATCTGCCTTCAAGGCAACACCACTGGAACATAAAAGTAAGGAATTGCATGAATATTAATACCAGCTCTTGATGTGACAGGTACCATAGCTTATGTGCATAGTATGGTACTTACAGAATCTGAGAGACATTTTTAGATGAAAATGAATTTTGACTTTGTCTACTGCTGACAGATTAAGGCTATTTAAAATGGAGTATTTTTCAGTTTCAGGGCTTTCTTCCAGAATAAGTATTAACTCTTAATTTGCCACAGGAGACTAAAATACAAAAGTTTGTTCTAACAGATGCTAAGTTTCAGTGTGAGACTTAGACATGTCCCTGCTAAAACCTGTTGACATGGTATTGAGGAAACATTTCACATCCTGTCAAGAATATCACAGTGGTCTGTATTGCCAGAGGTGGGATGTCTAATCTCAGTGGTGGGATAACAGCGCTCTGTTGGAACTCATCCATTGGAGCACAGCTGAGAGCCACCAGCTGTGTTTAACTATACTAATTTGGAGAAAAATAGTAAGCTTTCATCAATTCACCTCACTAATTCAGAATTCAAAGTTACTTTCTCAACATTTGCTGGCCACTTTACTGAAAATGTTGAAGATTACAGATGGTGTTCCTGGGATTCAAAAGGGAATGCTTCTCTTTTTTGTTTTGTTTTGGTTGTGTATTTTTTGTTCAAGACATGCTGGATTCTCCTCATTTACCTGATGACAGCTGTGATACATTAGGTCCTTTTTGTTCTTGACTGCTGAGTGTAAATCTTGCCTGATGGTTTTAGGCAAGTTATGTAGCTATAGTCAAGTAAATGACAGCAGAGATGGCTAATAGTCATTGCTCCTGGCTTAGTGCTGTATTTATTGACATGACAAAGCTGTTGACATCAAGAAACTGATTTGCAGATTCAACTGTGAAGATTTATTTGGCCAGTCATTGCAGAGATTTACTTTCACTTAGTAATAGCACATATTCAGTAAATTAATTGAAAATAGAAGCTCATCCTTTTTTTTTAAGAAACTGTAGAGTCTTAAAAAAATGTATGAATTCCTTCCTCTAAGGAACTCAAATGAGAAAGCACAATATGCATGGTGTAAACATCCTTTCTGTGTTTTGATATTGTTAAGGAGAGGGCTTGATTTACACATGTAGGCTTTTCAAATCTGCAGTCGATTTCACATTAAACCAGCCCTGTTTAGTTTTACTGCACTGTGGAATAATTTTCTTGACTAATTTCTCAAACTTTTACTTGTTGATGGGTACTTATCCAAGAGCAGTGGTTTCTGGACAGAATCTTGAAAACTTCTCCTTGTCTATAAAAAGAGGATAAATGATCTGTCATATCATTTTTAAATTATTTCAATAGCATTTGAATTGAAAAGTTTTATGAAGATAGATAATATTCCTCAAGTGATTGGAGAACTTGCAGTTGGTCTTTTGATCTAAACTTGAATATTTTAAACTGTTCATTTTGGTGAGAAAAATTACAGTCTGATTATAATGAAACAAATATATTTAACAGCGTAAACCAATTTATTATGAAGATGCATCTGCTTATCTAAGAGGCTGTACTGAGCAGGAAGAGAAGACTGTGCCAAGTCCTTGCCTGTTGCAAGGATAAAAACTCTGTAGGAATTGCTGAAGGTATAACCAATGCCTGATGTTAATTGCCTGAAAATTTAATGCTATCCAGTGTGTCCCTGGAAGAAATGCTATTCAGACAATTGAGTGACTGCTCTGGATTAAATTTATCTATTATCTTGTGGAGAGAAAAGTGTGGTTTTTTTCCTCTAGCAATATGTTTTGAACAAACCAGTGTACACAGTTGGACTCTCAGCAGGGAGAAGGTCCAAGGACTGACATGTTATTGTAATAATGGCACAAGGTCAGCATTACACAAGGTCATGTAGTGATGGATGCCTGTAGCACAGCCGAAAGATTAATATCAAACAAATCTATTTTTAACGTGGAGCATAAGATAATCTGTCTTTAGCTGTAGAATATGTTAAAATACGTTGTTGTAAAATTACAGGGCCTGGTTATCTATCAAGTTTCTAACAAGGTTTCTATAAATCTTATCATATTTAACTGATAAATAGATTAAGTTTTGCAGAAAATAGCTTCCTTGTTAAATTGTGAAGATTTCAATCAGATGAGGTACTCCATATGAAAACTGTGTTAAAATTTTAACTGTCCTTGTACTTGGTTTGTTGTGCTGTATGTTTAGGAAAAATGGCCTTAAAATTTCCCCAACTTACAAAAATATATCACAACAAATGTATCTAAGTATGACCGCCTGTTCTTGTACACCTGTCATTAGTATCTGGATCTGCAAAAGAAGATTTTTTTTTTTTACTCATGGAATTGAGATTTTGTCATAAACCCATTAACTGTAAAGGAAACAGTAAATTCAGAATTAAGTGACCTATGGAAACAGTACCTTTTCTCAGGACAATGTAAACTTTATTTCAACAGTACTCTTCCAAAGATGCATTAGTTTAATTTTGCAGGTTCATATTTCTTTTTTAAACCCCTATTGACTTGCACTTTTTTGGGGCCAGACTCTGGGAGGTCAGTTGGTCTTCTGGGAATTCTGGATTGGTCTTCTCCCAGCTGAAAGTGTGTCATTACTTCAGACTGCATTTTGCCTGAATTAGGGAAACCAGAACTGATTAATGCAGCTGTGCTTATCATTTGGCAGCTCATCTGGAATATTGGTTTTGACATATATTCCAACACCTTAGGAAGGGGCTAAAGAGTGAAATGCTGGGCTTTCCAAAAGTGGTTTTGAGGTGCAAGTCCATGGCCATTTGTCAGTATTGAAGATTTCCAATGCTTTCATAAAGACAACTGTTGCAACACTCAGAAGTAAAAGAAAGGGAAAGAAGGGGGATCAGGAATAAATGTTTTGTGGTTTTTTTCTCATCTGTGTATTGGGGGTGCTAAAATTGATCATGAGTGTGAATGCCTGATACGATTTGTTTTTTGACATTAAAAAAAATAAATCCCAAAGACTGCCTTGCCCACATTTCCTCTTGAAGAAGTATATGTGAAAAAACCTTTGAATAATAGCTGGAGTGACTGACATGAAATTAGATCAATTGCAATACTGTTGACATTGATTGAGAGGTGTTAAGTGAGGGATGGAAAAAAACATATTTGATCAAGATTAATCCTTTTCCGCCAATGCTCCTGAGACTTGTATAATAATAATAATGATATTTTTTTTCCCTGTAAAGCTGCTTACAGAAGATGAGGGAGCCAAATCATGATTTACGGAAGTCCATACAAATTCTGTACACAAGGATCTCTGAAGATTGCACAAACGTCTTTAAAGACTTTTAAAATTTATAGCTGTGCATCTTTATTTCAGTTGAAACATCGCTACAGTTTAAGATGCTGAAATCATTTAGCATTATGGATGCATAGTTTTGTATTAAAATCCCCTTTTCTCATGCCCCTGGGAAAACTGAAGTGGAAAGTAAAATTATAAATGCTTTGAAATGATTCGTGTGTTTAAGTGGAAACCCACCCACAGTTTTCTCAGAGTGCAGGTCACTGAATCCTAATTCTTCTCTTAAAGAGAAGGGAACTTCAAAAACTGCCAAAGATACAATTTAGAATCTGAGTGGGAAATGAAGTTGCTTCCTGTGTTCTCTCAGTGCCTATGAAAATTAAGTCTGTTTTATTTGACGTGTAGCTGAAAAGTTCCAAATACGGAGCTAATGTTTGAAGTTATCTCAAACCAGATTTGGTTGCAGGGTTTTTCTGCAACAGCCAGAGAGTCACATGGAACTCCTTATGTAAGTCTTGGATAACATGTACCACCTCCAGCTCCTGAAGAAAAAAAAAATCCCTCCTTTTAGTCATGTACCTCTTTATCTTTTGATCTCAGTCTTACTGTTACACATAGCAGAAAGTGTGTATTAACCTTGGTGATAAAATGGACTCTCTTTTTTCTTTTTGCATTATGAAAATAGGGCAGTTTTTGCTGACTGTTGCATGAAAATGCTCAAATGTTGCAGTTATCAGCATTATTCACTTTCAGCAAATATCTAATTAAACTTGTGGTAGGTCGTTCTTAAAGAGAGTTTTGCCTCTGTGTTTGTGGACAAACTGACAGCTGGAAATCCCAGATATGCTGCTCTTACAAATGTGCTTCTCCTTTGCTGATGCCCAGTGCTGTGTTGGAGCCCAGTGGATTTCCCACACGTGAGCAGTGTGTGCACAGCACACAAACGGTGCTGATGGAAACTGGAGCTGCTGGATGATGGTTCAGAATGCAGGGCCCCCAGTCCTGTGGGGTAAATCAGGGGCTGCACAACTCCCTCGGAGTTTCAAGATATTTCAAGATATTCCTCTGTTCCAGCCAGGCAGAAAAAGGCCTCTTTTGAGAGCACCAGATTTCTATCAAAGAGGACACTGGCTGATGCCAGCAGATTATAGCAATAATACATCCTCAGAAGATAATGGTCCATTATAAACTGTGGGGTTTCTGGAGCCTTGCTGTCAGAGTTATTCAGCATTAAACCCCAATCTGTTTGCTTCCACTGGAATTCTGCAAGGGTTGGAACTACTTGTCTGCTTAGACCAGGCTCTCTGAAGGCTTCTGCTCGTTCCACAACTGTAATGCCAACATGGGGATTTTATTGGTACCTTGAGTCCAGATAAATTAGTATTTTAATTAAAAATCAATGGTGACTTTAAAAGGGCCTTTGTCTAATTTAGGGTTAGCATTAGCCACCAATTTGACTGTGACAATGCTTCCAATGTGCCCTATCAAACTTCTGGTTTTAACAGCCAGCTGACCTAACTGGAGTAGCTGGGATACAGAAATTCAGGCATAGGGAACATCAGTTGCAAGTAATTGGACATTGTTTCCTCCATGCTGTTAAATGGATTCACGACCCTCTCGTAGTTTGTCTGGCATGATAAAATGAGCTGTCCAAATGAACAACGAATGTTCATGTGATTCTTTAAATTGGATGAACCCAATGAAAGCATTTCATAAAATCCAAGATGGGTTGGGAGCTTCTGCACGTAAATGGCAAGGTCTGTATGTGGACTATATTGTAACAGTAACTGAAGTGTTACTCCTTTTCTACCTGCTGGGGATTATGCTTCAATACTCTGAAGTGTAGTGATGGATGCTGCTTTAGTAAGAGGAAAGCTGTACACTGGAATCCAAACTGCTGGGTAACAGCCCAAACTCTTACCAGTGGAGTGAAGTGGCTTATTATAATGCTGGTTACTTTCAGTTTTTGCTTGACTGTTCTTTGAACTTTGTTTTTGAAGGGATGAAGCAATCTGCACTACATTATTTTGTATTTCCTTGTTATAGGATTGTACACTGAATGTCAAGGATTGAGGAAGTCTAAATTCATATGGAAGAGAAATTAAGATTTTTAAAAAATTATTATTTTAACCTAAATACTGCTGATCTTGAAATTCAGAGCAGTAAATTGAATTTGTGGAGTGAGGTATATGATTGCTGTTAAAGGCACAGAAATGTCAGAATTATATTTCTGGGTGACATGCTGGTAAACATGCTTTTTAGGACATAGGAAAGGTGTCTCCCTCTGAAAACAAAAAATTAATCCATGTGCTTTCTAGAATATGTAGAGTTTTCTGTGTAACCTGTGCTCACTTCTACTAATTCTTTTTCTTCCTAATGCTGTGGTGTCTATAAACTTGGACAAAGATAGATGTAAAGACAGGTTATCAAACTTTTAAATCAGGAGAAAGCTTTGTCTGCAGATTCTGTTCTGCTTGTCTATGAACACAAGCATATTAAGGGAAGAGCCTATCACAAGAAGCCACTGTTTACACTTTAAAAGTTTTTGTTTAAAAAATAGAATGCTTCTGTTTATTACAGTTCTCTTGGTTTTGCCATTATGTGAGGTTTTTTAATAAGCTCAAATTCCAAGTTAGCACTGACATTTTTGCTTCCAGTTGACTTGTTTGTAACTCCTTTTTCTGCTGTGAATGAGACCACAAGTTAAACACTGGCTTGAAGTATTAATACTTTACTGTTAATTGCCTTCTCTTTGGGCAGCCTTAACTGTGGCACAGGGAGGTTGAATCCGGACTGGAGCAGCGTTGTTCCCAGAGCGCTGCTGGAGCAGCGGTGTCCAGAGTGGGTTCTGTGAAGGGCACGGGCAGCCGAGGCGCAGAGGGAAAGGGGTCTCTGGGAAGGGGCAGGGTGGCTTTGCTCTGGCTCCTGAAGAGCAGCAGCAGTGCAGAGCTGGTCCCTGCCGCCGTGCCGGTCGCTGTTCCCCTCGATGGTGTTGCCCTGGGAGAGCTGGGAAGCGCTGGGAGGAGCGGTGGCACAGCCGGGCTGTGCGGCGGGAGAGCCGCAGGGCAGGCGGGTCCCACCTCATCCTCAGCGTCCGGGATGCAGCCGTGGCTGGAGCCTTCCTCTGGAGCACCAGCTCTGGGACAGCCCTTCCTGGAGCCCTGGATGAGCTGCCCGCCTTGCTCCTGCAGAAGGGGAGTGCCTGAGCCAGACATCTCCTGCACTCCAGAACATGGGTCAGCCCAGTGACCCTCAAGGGCGCTGGGAAAAAAAAAGTTTTGCTTTTCTTGCTCTAAGGCTTTATGAGGAATATATCATCATACAATATAGCAGATACAACCCAGAGAATATTTTTAACAGTACTGGCGTGGAATGCTAACTTAAAGAAACATGTGGTTTCTGTAATCGTAGTTAATGGTTACAAACCAAATTAAGACTAAATATTTGAGGAAATTAGCCTGCAAAACTGGATGCGAAGGAATGAACACATACCGAATTGTTCTGATGAACAGAAATTACCTTCTAAAGTAATGTGAACTTGGGATGACTTTTTACTCTTTGTGTAATGAGGGGAAAATCGTTCATTTTTGCTCTTTAACAGATGCTGCCTTTGAATTGTAACAAGAAGGGGGGAGACAGATAATGATTTCCAGTGAAGTCTAATTTGTTAAAAGGCACAATTAAGCTTTGAGATAAATGATTTAGCTTTTAAAACACTGAGAGTAAAGGAATTAAACTCAATTCTCCCCCACTGCCTGTAGGGTAGCTTTTTGATTTCTGTAAAAGGGAGCATTGTGATTTGAAAAAAATTAATTTTTATGGTTGTGTTCTGTCTCTGAAACCACACATGTGCAGTGACAGCTATTTTGCATCTATTTTAGGGCAGGTTATCTTATTTGATTCTTCTGAGAAGCTAAGCAGGTTGCTATAGCTACTGAGCTGGCGCTCTGCTGAGGTTTTTTCATCAATTTCTAAATGTAATTGTTAAATAAGGTTGGTGTAAGGCCTATGATATTCTGCTGTCGATTGAACTTGGAGATTTTTATTTAATTTTTTTATTTAATTCCATCAGGTACATGGAAACATGTATGTACTATTTTTATGTACATACGTAGTGACGATGTAACAGAAAATGAACGTGCAGGTTTTCCAAACCAGTATTTGCCTCAGAAACCTCCTGCATTCCTCTTGTTCCTCTTGTGGTTGGGTGTGGATTCTGGTCTCTGTACACGGTCCTGCAGGATGAGATGCTGCTGGACAGGATGGCTGTGAGAACCACATGCTGCAACTATTCTTCCACATGATCTTTTCTTTCTGGTGTGCTACATCTGAAACAAATGCACAAGCAAAAGAACTGCTGTTAACAATGCATTGCAGCTATTAGGTACAGGTTTTTAACACGTGTAAAGAGTTGTTCAGAACAGAATTAGCGTGTCCTCTAATTTGTAAAGGCTGCTACTCGTTCTTGACCCTGCCTACAGCACTTGGTGGATTCTTTGTTCCCTGCAGCTGTGCTCCAGTTGTTACACTGGCTGTATTGATCCCAGGCAACATTACTAAAAACATAGTATTAGTTTTGTCATGAGTGGATGGGGGTTTGGTTATTTTCTTTTTTTCAGCCAAAGTCCACCAGAGGTCCAAGTCCTGTGTGAACCTTATGATGGCCTTTGAGGCCTTATGGTGTATAGTTTTTCAGCCATCCCGGAGTGTGGGAATTGGTGAAGTTCATCTGCAGAAGCGAAAGCTTTAGTGCAGACCCATTGCAAGGAGGCCATAGCGGTGTATATTAGATGTTAATGGCTTCTTGTCAGGCATCTTGTCAGATGGGGTGGAGGGAAAATACTCTGTAAAGCAGCACAGTCACTGGAAAGCCAGGATATAAAATACGAGCTGGATTTGCAAGGACATTTAGGGACTGAAAGGTACAGGTAGGCATCCAGTGGAATTTTTTCGAGCCGCTGCTGTTGATTAGGAGTGCAGTGCTCGTTGACATACATAACTTGAGGCACCCTTGTCTTGGGTATTTTAGTGAATTCCAGAACCTGTGTATTTGTATCTTTAGATGCCTTATGAATTGTGCACTTTGGATGTCCAACAAATTCTTTGGTAGCAGTGGTGGATTTAGGAGGTACTTGCTGAAGCTGTGTGCCTGGGATGCAATGCTTCTGAGCCATGCAGGGCAGTGTAAATTTATTCTTTACACAGGTTTTATTCAACTGAGATTAGTGTCCTATTTAGGCTGCAATAGCTAATTCTGTTACAGAATAGTTTATTCTGGAGCTC
Source organism: Daphoenositta chrysoptera (assembly GCA_013397915.1). Taxonomy (NCBI): domain Eukaryota; kingdom Metazoa; phylum Chordata; class Aves; order Passeriformes; genus Daphoenositta; species Daphoenositta chrysoptera. Next base: position 518,373 of record VZRO01008200.1, read on the forward strand.
ATGATTTTCAGAGAATGCTGTGTATGCAGCTGTTGTGATCCTCTTGGATAGTACTAGGTATTCCAAGAACAGGAAGAAACTGAAGAGATTATAACAGAAGAAAAGTACTTGAGGTTGGTATTGCAGACTTCTTCAAAGATGGCCTTAAAGACAGGTTCATAATAGTCAAATTGGTGTTACATTTTTAGCACAATCAGTCCACTCACTGTTGTGAAGGAAAATCCCAATTTCAGGAAAAGCCCTTGCTCCAGACTTCCCTCTTAGACAGTCTTTATTTGCCTAAGGCCAAGGTGTTCCCAGTCATCTGTGGATGGATGAGGTGTAGATCTGGTGGTGTGGGACCTCTGCTGCAAAGTGCTGAGCTGCATTTATGACTTCTATGTTCGATGCCCTCTATTTCTGCTCAAACAGTAACCACAATTTTAGGGAACTCCTACCAATTCTGCAGCCAAGTACACAAATTTAACCTGTTAGGACATTACCATTGGCAGACAATCCTTAAGGTGAGAAGCAATCACCCCTTTAAGAATTTCGATTACCTACATATTTATTCTCAGTTTTTTGTTGTTGCTTTCCTGCTGTTCCTAAGATACAATTGTGCGTGTAATCTGGGAAATGAACAAATGAATGTGAATCCCGGTGACCTAAGAGATTTTTGATAAACTACAATTGTGAAAATATTTTTTCTGATAGTCACCTGTCTCAGTTTCTGACTGCAGTGTTTGGTTTAAGATGAATAATCCTGCAAAAGTTGTAAAGATTTATATCCTAATTTTGGTCTTACGTAAATACCCAATTGTCAGATCATTTAGTAAAATATACTATTGTGTAAGATTGTCTCACTGGACTGTTTATGAACATGAGAAATACGTAGTGTCTGAATTGTCTAAATGTATGCATACAGGTTAAAGTAGTCAGTTACACAGACAAATTCCCATCTCAAAATCTAAAGTACTTAAATCATTAAATTTTAAAGGGATTCAAATTATATTAGTCTAATGAATTGCACCAATATCTTTAAAAATAGTATGGACATTTGTATGCATGCATAATCACTTAAGGTGCTTATCCTGTAATGTACTGAGACCTATGACGTGAGAATTCTTGGTTTATAAAAATCCAGCTACTGTAAAAAATAATTGTAATTAAAGTTTAATCACCGTATAAAATGCAAAAATGTTTAAAACCTTCCTTTTGCTTTCTAACCAATAGGTGGTGTAGAATTTACCAGTGTTGCTGGTACATTACATTACTAGCACTGCAGCAACCTAGTAATTTCATAGTAAGAATTAATTGGGCAAATCAATATTTTATTGGCAGGATTTGACTGTGGTGCTGAATCAGTTCCTGAAATTTTTTACTTTTATCCATTTTTTTAAAAAAAGTCCCTGTAATATATAAAATATGCAGAGCAGTCATTGATTTACAACTGAAGTGCAACCAGCTTTGGGAGAAACACAGAAGCTGTTCAACAGCAGGACTGCTCTGTAGCTTAGGGCGGGAAACAAGGATGCTCTTTCCATTTGGAACTACTGGAGGTGTAACATGCTGGTGAAGCCTGTTGTGTGATTTCTCAGCTGGCTGATCTGACTATCAAAGAAGAGACTGCTACTAGTTCCAGCTAACAGAATTACTCATTTAACTCAGCTGAACCAGTGCTGGTGCTTTGATGCTGAAGATTAAAGTTCAGTGCCCACTGGCAGTCATTGGGGGTTGACTAGCTTTGAGTGTATGACATTGTTGCTATATAATTATCTATGCTGGGATTTGTTTGTAACATTAGGCTTGATATATCTTCTGTTTCAAAGTCTGCTGTAGGTTCACTGCCTGTAAGATAGCTTGCATTTCATATGAATTGCTGATTATTACCTTATACCTCACTTGCATTTAGAATAAGCTATTTCACAGAATGAGGAGTCACTTTTCTAGTATAGGGTAAATTTGCAGCTCTTATTCATATAGAGATGTAAGAATTATTTCACTCGGTCATATACTCATTTGAATACTAAAAAAATTGTGCTTACCTGCTCTTTAAGTGGTTGAATACTGTAGTTAGAAAGTAGATAAGTGGGTAGGGGTGTATAATGCATCCCTGTTACTGTACTAACAGCAACAGCCAGTTCCTCAATTAAAAAATGCGTAATTATCGTTCCAGTATCAGGTCTCTTCCTCTCTCTATTTTATGCAGAGGTGCCTAAGAAGTCCCAGGTTGATTTTAAACTTACAGTGTTGAAAGGAGAGACAGACATGGATTCTGCAAATAATCCTCAAGAGCTTCTCTGCCAGTAACCCTGAGTCTTTAGCAGGGGTGGAAAATCTCTTATTCACTTGTCTTTCTGATCCTATCAGTGACAGTTTTGCATAGACCAATGCTGGTATCAGTAGTGGAAACTTGTATCTTTGCTTCATCTCAGGATCAGGTAATGCTGCCTGAAGTATTAACTTGCTGCAATCACTTAACAAGATAGTGTCTACATGCTTGCTTTTTGTAGATCACAAGTTGTTCATATTTGGATCCTCTGGAATGAAAATAATCTTACAAGTTTAAAGAACGTTCTCATTCACTGAAGTTATCTTACTTCCCATTATGTTTTAACTTTTAAGCTTTTCCTCCATGCCATTTTGGCCATAATTTTTGAGAAGGATTCTCCTTCTGTTAACCCCTTACATCCATGCAGAACCCCTTTGAACATGCATATTCAGAACCTCTCTGGAGGGCCAAGTCTCTGCTTTGTTCTGCTTGTCAGAACGGCTTGTGATTTTCCTGCATTTCCAGTAGAGCTTGAAATTAGTCAGGTACTGATGTTCTACTGAAACAAGCATGGGAGTCAAAATTAACGTGGCTTTTATTTGTAGCTTGTTCTGTGCATGGTGATAATCTGTAACATTAGAAGCACAGCGCTTGCTGCACTGCCTTCTTCCAGCACATCTGTGCGTTGCTTTATGGCAGAGCCAGCTGGGTGGCACTGCTTCCTGTCTGCAATCTTTGCAGGCAAGTTCAGCGTGGCACAGAGCCTTGCAAAGTTATGGCTGTGTGGCTTCCAGGTGGCTTGAGGACAGGCAGAGGCTGCCCTCCAGAAAACACTGATGTGAGTGCAGAGGGAGTGCAAGGGATCCTTACCTATCTCTGTGTTTAGAACTGCTCTTTATTAGTATCTTAGTGATAAATGTAAACCTGGGTTTAAACAGAAGAAAACATTTGAAGAAGGTAAAGTTCAAAGCTTTTGATTAGAATTTCCTGCCAATGTCTTACTAAAAATGGAAACACAAGTCTCTGCTTTTTTGTCACTCTTATCAACCTATAGTTGACTCCTTCACTCCTACACATACATCAGTTGTCTACCTTGCCCCTCACAACTGCAGGATCATATTTGGGGGCATAATATATTGGAATATTATGCCAGTGCTTTCATTGTCACTGATTGTAGCCTAGAAATCTAATTGTAACTCTTCGTATTGACCTGATGTCTCAGTGTTGGAATGTAATGGATGAGAGATCTTTTTGCATCTGGCAATTGCATGTGTTAGTGTTTGCATGAATAGATTGGTTGCAATTAGTGACTGGGCAGTAAGTGTTTAATACTTTCAAGGGATCATCCATGGAGAGTTGTAGGGGTTCCACAGTGATATTTTGGATTGAAGATCTTGAACTTGGGGGAAGTTGATCTACTGAAAATTGGAGCGGGTTTAGCAAGAATAAAATAATCCCTACAAATATGTGGGCTTTATTTTCCACTTTTGGCCATAGTTCTCTCTTTTCAAGTACCTGGTGATTCACTGCTACTGATTGCAGAGTCCTACCTGTGTGCACAGACACCTTCACTGTGTTTTGGGTCAAATACTTACTCTGAAACTCACACATGAAAATGAGTGATTTCGTAGAATTAAGTGTAAGCAGAACATTGACCATGGTGTTGACCATACAGATTGGATTTAATAGGCAGTGGTTTGTTGTTTGATTGGTGTGACGCTGCTGCCAGTAAAATCTGGTACTTCATGTGGCTGTAGTACAGTTTCAGTGACCCTTATTGATTTTTTTTTCTCTCTTTTTTCCCCTTCCTCTAATTCAAGACCTTTTTACAGTAAAAGCTGACATGCAGGAAAAAAAATGATAGCAATAGATGTTTCTGGGACTTGCATACCAAGCACATAATGTTTTTATGCCTCTTTGAAATAGCTGCCTATGTCCAGCAATAATGATACACCAAGGAACAAATCAAAACCTGGTCAGATCAGTACCAGAGTTTTTCTCTTAATGAAAAGAGTATATTCTTGCTGCACAGCGAGTTGCTAGCTCCAGGAAAAGCTGGAAAGCACTGCTTGTCCCTCAGAAGCATTTCCCCGCTGACATGGTTTTGATGAGTGTGTGAAGGGAATACCGTGTGCCTTAGGGATGGTAGAGGGAGCTGTGTAACACAGGGCTCCCAAGGGATTACAAAGCTGTAGGACATTCAGAACTGTTGAGGAGAGAGAAAAGAAGGGCGAAGGGAGTCTCTTCTGCTGAGAAGCAGGGTTTTGAAGCAAGGTGTGGGTGCAATTTCTCTTGTGTTTTTGTATCGTCTCAGTACATCCCAGCTCTTGCCTCTCAGGAGTTTTACCAAGCTGCCTTCTTCCTATCCCCATAAGTCATTAGTGACATGATGTAGCATCCCTTACAGCCTCTGCAGGCTTAGCTGTAATTTAGATCACTGCACCAATAAGCTAATTGGCTGCTTCCTCCTGTTGTCATGTGCAGACTCTGTAGGTGTCCTTACTTTCATTCCTCATGAGTTTCATGATTCTACAGTCTTAAAGGCAGATGGTTGAAAGGGCTCTCACAGGAATGCCTTGGCTTAGAAATGCCACACATTTTCCTGATTAATTGATCTCTTCCATAGATTGTAGAACTGATCTTCTTGACTGAGTCTACTGATCATTCAGATCTCATGGGATCTCTGTTGGGCTTACTCAGTTTTCCTCTGGGGTAATTTAGAAAAGGAATTTCACCTCCATTTGATGTACTTTTTGATGTTTTACCTGTCCTACAACATCACAAGTTAAGGAAAGTTCAAAAGAAAATCCAATTTTAATAGAAAATTATAAAACTGGAAAAGAGCAAATCAGACAAGAAGATTCTGTAGGTAATGTACATTCAAACACAAGAGTTGTGGAATAACTAACACTGTTAATGCTGCTTTATCTACTGATGAGGAGGTCACAGACTATAAATCCCCCTGTTTGTGTAGGGCTGAAATAGGCAAGTGGAATGGAAGTGATTGTGTTTGGGAGGATTGAAGAATTGCCTGAAAGCCTGAAGTTGCTCTGGGGCTGACTGAAGGCTGTGAAATAGTGAAGCCTTAGGGGGACACTGTGCAGTGAGGTGCTGTTAGAACAGTTCCCACCCATCCATGGAGGGAGGATGGATTGATACAGGAGCTCCGTAACCCAGTGTTGTACCTGTGGTTAGGTACATCTGTGGCATCAAGACCCACAGCCACATCAAAACAAGAGCAATACATGTTCAGCCTTCACCTTTCATGCACTAGAAGGTGAAATCAACAGCAAGAGCAAACATCTTTATTGTACATCAGAGTTGAGTAAAGTTCAGCCTTTAACCGTTGCATTTTCTTGTTTTGTTACAATACTTCTTAAACATAATTAATAAAGCCTCAGTTCCCATGATCATCTCTTCAAAGATGTCGCAGTGTATCCCAGCTGCAGAGGAAGTTCTGCATAACATTAATTATGCACTGAAACTACAAAGAAAGCACTTGACATTTTTCCCAGATCCATATTGTGTTGTTTTGCTGGTTTTAGGTTTGGGGTTTTTTTGGCATTATCTTTATTGATTCAAAAAAGGGGCTTTGAAAACCTGTTCTAGAACTTGCTTTAGGTGTACAGGATTTTCCCTCACTGATACATAATGACCAAAGAAAGTGGTCATTTACTCTCCCTGAAGACTGTTTAGAGCTATATCTGGAGGACTGTAGCTAAACATGACTAATGAGATCATTGGCAATTACTTCCTGTGTTGCCTTTCCTGGAAACAACACAAACAGAAACATTTTGTTTGTCCACTGGTTGCATTATTATTAAACAAGTAAATCAAACCTGCTGATCCTGTTGGATTCCTTCCACGTCAGCAGATTCTAGGATTCTATGCACATTACCATTTCACAGGATGGTCAGAAGACTTTGACTTTGTTGCACACTCAGGAGCAAATTACATTTAGGATCTGGTGCATACACTGGGCTTTATTACTGTTCATGGCTTGTTTACTTTTCATTCTTTCAGGACAGTAGTAAATACAATATTTAAAAAAATAATTAGCCTCAATAGAAATCAGAGTAAACTTTTACGCAGTTGAGCTAGACCTCTTAGAGCGCTGCTCTCATTTTATAAATAAGAGAACTAAGGTATAGAAATAAAAATGAAGCTATGAAGGCAAACGGTAGCAGTGCCACTGATAAAAGTTTGCATCATCTGATACAAAATCTATTGTTCCTCTGTGATTCAGAGGAATTTAGTTGCAAGAAGTTGTACGGTATTTTTCCTGTTTAGCCTGGAATACTGACAGAAGCAGCAGCAACACGGAACATTAAGATTTATTTTCAAATTTTATTTCTTGTGTCACAACAGATAGAACAATTATAAGTAATGAATGAAGTTGTTCTCTTAGGTGTTCTGTAACAAATAAAGAACAAAGGTCTTTGAAGAAATAAGAGGGAGCCTGTTAAGAATTCTCAGCTTCTCCTAAAACACAAGCCTGCAATCACTTCCACATAAAGTCCTGTTCTGAGCAAATCAACAACCCTGAAGTGAGAGCCTGTGGAGTTTCCACAGCAGCAGCATCTTTGATAGGAGCAATTTGTCTGAGAAGTTGGCAACATATCCTTTGTCTCAATGATGTAGCTCCTAATGAGTCCAGAGAGAGAGAGAGGATCCTTTGTTGCCTCTTAATGCTGGAATTATTTTGAGGAGTCATCTCCCTTCTCTCTGTTGGTCTTCATCTCTTCCTGCTACAGGCAGCAGTAGCTGTGAGGGCATTGTGCTGTGGCCAGCGTGGAACAGGATTCATTCTGGGTGGAATTTCCATACAGAAATGTGATGGAAGGGTGGCAGTGGAAATGAAGCTAGTATGTGTTATTTGAGCACTGTAGTTGCAGCACTACTTTGAAAATACTTTGACACTTGTAAACAGATTTCATTTAATTATGTGTTGGTGTATCAGTTAAAAGGTACGGGAAGGACTTTTCCAGCGTGATGTATTGTATTCACTGTCACTTTTGCAGAAAAGTAAGTTAATTTGGAATGATCAGCTTGGACTTTATGCAGCCTGGGCATGGAATTAACAATGCTGAAACTGCTTGTTAATCTCATTTTGCCTTTACATATCTGTCTTTAAAATAAAGCTTCACAACAGCAAATGCTGTATATTGGAAAGCAGGGGGAGCTCTTTCTGTCTGCTGCATTTAAAGAGATCAGTATTTGTGCCAGTTCTGAGTAAAAATGTTCCCAGCCTCCTGAGAGAGCTGTAATTGTAGGGTGTAGCAGCTCCTTTCCATGAAGATATATAGCTTTGAGATTATCCCATGATTAGTAACTCTTGGCTTTGTAGGTAGCTAAGAACATGGAGTCAGAGTTTAAGAGTGCCTCTCCTGTTCCTGTGCTCTGACTCCACTGGGTAATTGGAAAAGGAAGTGTTTGTGAGCAGATCAGTAAGGTGAAAAAGCATGCCTGATATGGGACGGAAACTGTGTGTGTGAATGTATGCTGGGAAGGGAGGGATAGAGTTAAAGAAGTTACACCAGAGTTTTTACACCAAACCCTGTCTTCATGTTAGTAGTCACACTAAAATCTCTAAGCCAAAACCTACTGAAGGGGTGAGGTAATTTCCATTGACTTCAAAGGAATTGCTAATGCCCAATTTCTGTCAGCATTTGACCTCCTGAAAATTCAGAGGAATAAAGCCTCAAGGTGTGGGTCCTTTTTGAAGGCTTTAGAGACCAGAGTGTGTTTTGTCTTAAAATCTCTGAATAATATATGTTGGAAGGGACTTTTTGAGGTCATCTGGTCCAACCCTTCTTCAAAGCAATGTCTTTAAACCTTTTATGACATCCATGTAAGACTGGGCATATGTGAGTGGTTTGAAGCTTTGTCAGGTTTCACTCAGTCATAAACCAAAAACTGTAACCCTTTTAGTTGGAGCTAAACAGTGAGAAAAACCCCATCTTCACATACTGAGTCCTCACACTCCCTGCAGCTGACATACAATGCTGACTTAAATATGTTTAGTCTTGAGATGTAACAGTAATAATTGGTAGCATAGCTCCTGTGGGTGTGAGTTGGGGTTCTTACCACTGCAGGTTGACCAGGCTGAGGCCTGTAGAATGTGTTCACTTATATAGGATATGTTCTTTCTGATAGTCTGTGGCCAACCTAATACCTTAAATACACCAGTTCAGTTTTAGGAGGATGTGCTGCCCTGAGTTCGTAGTGCCAGAAGTACTTAAGTCAGGCATTTCATTGCCCTTGCCCTGTTATGTGCAGGGTACCACAGCTCACACACAGAGCAAAGGCAGCTAATGGTACTTTTGGATCATTATCTTTGCTTAGCATTACTGTCACTTTGTTGTTTGTAAGGCACAGGTCAGATAGACAGTCCTGTATATGCTCATTCCAGTTCTGGAACTGATGGATAATGCATCTGTTTCCTCTAAATTGGCCTGCTAAGATGAGAATGTGAGCAGCTAAATAACTGGAGTCAAGAATAAATGCTTAGCCCTTGCTTGGGTAATCAATCTTGCAGACTCAATAGGAGGCATGGTACGGAAATAGCAGAAAAGAGACTCTGAAAAGATGTGGGATGATTTCTTTAACGTAAATGTGGTTTCATGTCACTTTATTTCCATGACTCACTATATCTAATATAAACAATGAAAGACAGAAGAGAACTGGCTTTCTGAGGGTGGAATCAAATATGAATAAATTTAACATTTAAGCTGCAGAGAGCTCTAGTAGAACTTTTTTGAGTTACGTCTGACACTTATCCTGTCATTAGCGGCTGAAAAATAAATGTTGCAGCCTTTTTATTCAGCAACGCTGGCAAAAAAAAAAAAAAAAAAAAAAAAAGGNGGTCATTTTAACCCTTCATCCCACTGCTGTACATAGTTCTTCTTTAATGCTGTTCTTAGGGAAAGCTAAGCATCTCCTGGAACAAATAATAAATGTAAACTATCTCCCCAGGTACAGGTAGTAACAGAAGCAAGAGAGAGAATGGAGGAGTAAGCAATAAAAACCAGGAGTAAGCAGCTTTATTTTAAAAGTACAATCAAGGCATGTTTACCACTGGTGTGGTGTTTTATCCTCACATCTTTTAAGCTGCCTACTAAAACTGAGGAATTTTGCATGAAGCACATCACCCTGCTTGTCTGGTGACTATGTTGTGACAGTGCCTGCAGGCCCCAATTGGGAGTAAGACCATACTGTGCTTGGCACAGTACAAATGAGGAAAATTAAGTCAGTCCTTTCCCAAGAAACTCACTAGAGAAGAATCTAGCTGTGGTTGAGTCTCTGTGGATGCATACTAAATTTTAAAAAGTCAGCTTCTGTTATAAAGAATATAAAATACAAAATATTCCTCTTTCTGTTTTGCTATTGTTTTTTATATGTATCGATGTCTGATAGAGGACAGCAGAGCAATCTACTAGAGAATATCCACATACACAATGTGCTTATTTTATTTGTCTTGCATTGTGATTGTACTTAGATTAGTTTTTATTTATCTGGAACATACTGCAGGAAACTCTGTGAATGTGTATTTTGTAGGTTTATCTGATGAGTGTGGCAGGGCAGGCACGTCTGTGTTTTTTCTTGTTTCTTTCACATCCCCAGCATTTGGTGGGAGAGGGCTTTGCAACTGGAGCATTTTCTGACTGCAGGACTCCATCATTGCAGGATTATTTTTTTCCAAGTAATTCCTCTTTACATTCTGCTCTGAAATCCCACTGGGTGCCTGCTCAGCAGTGCTTTAACTTCTGAATATTGAAACCAGCAGGTATGGTGAGAATGGAATATTTTAAACAGCAGAAGAGACACTTGGTGTAGTGTATAATATCTGGCTCTCTCTATGCTGCACTGGAGACAAAAGCTGTGTGAGAGTCACTTAGGGTACAGCTGTTTATGGACCAGTGACACAGGGTATGTGAAAGCTCTAAAACAGGAGAGTGGTGCTGGGTGCTGGAAAAAAAAGGAAACAGAAAGACATCTCTGGATTGGTAACTCAGCTTTTAAGATAATTTTCTAAATCAAAAAAAAGATTTGCTTGGCAAAACTGTAAGATGAAAGACATTTATCCAAAGGCAGACATTTATGGGTAGAGCATCTTATTTTAGTGCCTGTCTGCTGTGTACAGTGTCGAGATCATTATGGTAAATGCTTATCCTTTTAGATTAAGTTGCTGGCTGTGATACAATTGGAATTAGTTACGTGCAAAGGTTTTTGTAACCAAGTGTGACTTCCAGCAAAAAGAAAAATGCAAGAGAAACTGCATGAGCATATAAAGTAGGTTTGTGTAGGTCAAGGCAGCAGAAAGAAGAGTGATTTGGGGCTAAAATACGATAGCTCCTTGTCAAATCCCTGAATTAAAGCTTTACTGGCAAGCAGGTATGTGGGCATGTGTAGGGGTGTTTTGAGAAAAGGGGAATAGATTACAATCCAGGAATGGGATTCTTGAGCAAGGTGTTTTTCTTTTTCTTGGATGGGAGAAATAGCTGAGTAGTTACTTTCCAACAAAGTCAAAAGAGGCCACCTTTGACATAAGGTCTCTATGGGGAACAGTACAGAATGTGAAAGAGAAAATAACAAGGGAATGTTTTTAAGGGGTCTGTTTCTTTTTCTTATGAGGGCTATTGGAATAGAAAACCTCCCTGAGCTCAGCAAAAAGCAAATGCAACTTAATTATGTTACTGATACTCTTCTTCTAATACGCCTTTCTTAGATGTCTAAAAAACAGGAAAAGAAATGCTCATTCTGCCAGTATGATTGTTTCCTTGCTATGCTTAATTTTTTTTGCATGTTTAATTCACTCTGAACCTTAAAATAGCTTTCTGGTGCTTGCCTTGCTGGCCTCTTGTGCTTTATTTACTTTTGAATTGATTTTCAAGCTTTCACTCACTTCCTTTTGGCATGAAGATCTGTAGGGATAAGGGGATTGTATCTCTTCCTCTGTCCTCTGCTGCCATGCTTCCTCCCTTTCCTCTGTGTCATGCAACACCGAGCTGGGTTTTTAATACTCCAAATGGAGAAGTTCTGTGATGGGAGTTGGGAAGCAGTACTGTAATACAGTTGGCCTGTATGACTAATCAGTTAGATAAAGAATTTCGGGCTGCAGAATAGCAGAGTCTTCATGCTTGATTGATGATAACAGCAGCCAGCTGACTTACTGCCCTTACTGCCAGCATCCCCCACACTATTAGAGAGGATTTCTAGCACAGGACAATAGATTTGTCCTAGTAAGCATAATGCTGGGGTTTGTAGCACATGACATCAAAACCAAAAGAAAAGCAGGTCAAAATGGATGGCTCCCTGCATATACTTAGAAAAGCGGGCGTGGAAGAGTCTGGAACTGCTGTTTGCTCATCCCCTACCTGCACACTTCCTACCAAAACAAGTGGATTAGTCTCTGTACTCAGCACAGCGTAAAGAATCTCTCTCATTCCTAATGACCTTTTCATGCATTCAGATTTTTTCCTTGGAAAATCTCCCAGGCCATAGGCAGGGCTGATTACTTTGGCCAGCAGAAGTTATTCTCTTTGAGTCAGGGCTTATGAAACTGCCATTATACATAAGGGTAGGATAAATGGAGGTAAATAAAGTATCTTTATTGAAACCCATAAGAAAGAAGGGAAAGCTACACTTGTTTAATATAAATGTATCATAATTTCTTCTGTCTTACAAGCTGTAAACAGCTCTCAGAAAATCGTATTTGCCTGGGCTTGTGGTATTTTGTGTCCAGTGATGTAAACCTGCTGTGCTATCCACAAAGCCATGGATCATACTGGCTTATTGAAGCTGCAAAGAAGAACAAGTTGAGGTGGGAAAACTTTTTTCGTTACAAAGAGAAAGATGAAAGTTTTCCTGGATGAAATCAAAATGTGTTTATGAGTCTCAGGAGAGCAATTCCACTCTCCTGCTTTACAGGAGAGAAAGGAGCCAGGAATATGGATGTTTCTAACACATACACATAGTAATACTTTTTATGGATACTGTGAGCTTACCGGGTGTCAGGTGTTAGCAGATTGATTGCATTCAGCATCACTGCAGAAACCAAGCTGTATATTTTTCTGTTTAAATATCATTGTGACCACTGTTCTCATTACACCTACTAAAACAGAAGCAAAAGGCACCTAAAATAATATCTATATACTGATATTTTATTAAGATTGATGTAGATGCTTTTTGGAGCAGAACTCCACTGAGTACATAAACTAATATTTAAGATATTTCTGTAATCAGACTTCAGTTGCTGGACTGAGATATGTAGATTGATTTATTATCTATACAAAGAAATTGCCTCAACTGTAAACAGCTGGTATTGCTTTCTGCCCAGAATTTGAGCTTTGTGTTTGACTTAGTACCTGAGAGACAAGCATTAAGCTACAGTACTGATTCTGATTTGAAGTTGAATGCTGGAAATTCATTGTGAAGTTGTTAACAGCAGGGAGCTTCTTTTGTGAAGAACTAAATTAGAAGCTTTCAAATCCTTCCGTACTGACAGACTAAATAACCTCAGCAATTGATGAAGTTTTTATTCTGTCACTGACTCATCAATAGCTGTCCTTCCTTTCTAGGTCCCTTATTCATAACAAACTGATTTCAGTATAAAAGAGAGTTTAACCTTTCACAATTAGCCTTCACTTCCTGCTTGCTTCATTCCCAGTTGCCACAATCTAAGCCACAGAAATACAATTACAATATTGAATGACAGGAATTTATGAGACGATTCAGTTCTGGAAGTGAATTTGTTGTTGGTGATGTAGGGGTTTGTCGGAGTGGCTGAGAGCCGGATACCTGTGGCAGGACTGAGAGCCCACCCTCCCCTGGCCACTCTGCTGTGGGAGCATTGCCAGGCGTGCAGCTCTGCGTGGTGCCTGGCAGTGCCTACTCATCCTTGGCTGCTTCCCTTCTGCTCCACGTGCCACGTGAACTTAACATCCAGCTAGCACAGAAATGAAAATGGGGCACCGTGTGTTAACCTGCAGCTGAATCAAAGAGCATTTTAATGCTGTCATAAAACTGCAAACTCTTATGAAGCTTAAAATATCCCAGATTGCATCTCTTAAGCTGTTATGCTAATGTTCTGTATTTATGTATGTGCATTACCTAATAGATGCAAAGTTCTCAAATGGAAAATAAAGTCTGCAATATCTGCTCTGAAGTGCATCTGCACCATCTCTTTATGAGGTTTGAACTGATGAACTTGCCTTATGCTGTGCCTCCCAAACAGATGCCAGAGAGACTCAGTCCAGTTACAGAGGTACCATCAGGCTGGTACAGCTTGAGATGTTCTGTATTCAGAGCTTGTCTAAGTCCACAGAACTCAGTGGAGTGGCATGGGGGGAAAAATTCTTAGATTTTGCCTTTCCTGGATGGATCAAGGGATGTTGTGGATACATGACGACTATGAAGATGGAATTAGAAGCCATTTTGCCCATCAGAAGCAATTATGCAATCTACTTAATACTAATTTTTTTATATTTTTCAGGCTAGGCGGTACATTTTATAGACAGCTCTGAATGGCAAATTAATTTTACTTTACTCTTTTGTGATTGACTTGGTCTCCTGGGTCTATAAATCAAACCAATTGATGTTTTGCTTTTTTAAAGTTGGGTCATGCCCAGGCTTTCAGCTCTGATGAGCATTTTAGCCATAGAGCTCTGCACCAATGGGGAACAGATAAGGCAAGAAACATTTTGTCATTTTCATTTTTCCTTGGGGAAGATAAGCTGGGGAAAGGACTGTAAACCCCACAGCGATTTGGGTAAATGGATGGGTGGTACAGAACCAGAGAACAGCCTGGAACAAGAAATCTGCAACTGAAACGTTACTGAGTTAGTTCTGGTTCTCTGTGGACAGTAAAGGGAGGAAAGACCAGACAGAGAACAAGAACTGTGCTGGTTGGAAAAAGCAGCAACACTTGAGATGCTCCTGGTGAAGCATTCCCATTGTTGCCAGTGGTACTCACTGGGAGCCGAGCAAACACTGTCCAGCATCTGCCAGGAACCAGTTCTTGTCCTGCAGATCTCAGGGCAACATGTCCCCCTGCAGGAGGGGATTCATTTCCCATTTATGTTTACGTGCTGTAATTCCATATGGGGAAATGTGCAAACATGGGCAGTGTCCTTGGGACAGTGCAGAAAGGATGCAGGGAAGGGAAATAGGAGGGACTCCAGTATGCTTGAGCTTGTGTAAGATCTGTTAAGGAACTGCGGTAGGTAGAAGTCATGTCTTTATAGTTGCTGCACCTGAAGAAAGAAAGTATAGTCTTAAAATATTGCAAAGCATGTTAAACCATTAAAGAAATAAATAATTTTTTCCTGCTACACTTAAAAGGTGTGTTTCATATTTTGCCATTTCCTTTGCACTTAGAGTTGTAGAATTCTTTAGAAATCTTTGCTTGTATCTCTGCTAAAGTCTCTGCTTTAATCTTCAAAGAAATCTTAGAAACCTCAGAGACCCTCCTTCCTGGTTAGTCCCAACACAGGTCGTTCTGCCAATGCATTACATCCTGACTCAAGCTAAAGGTACTGGTTCTGGGTATTTATCAGAATTCATAGTTGGATTCGAACAGACTCGCACCATTTTCAGCACTCAAAAGCATTTTATCCCACAGGATGTTCATAAGGAGACAGAAAGCATCTGTTCTTTGAGGACTTTCATTCCTATACTTCTAATAGGAGGTGTCTTCATATTATTGTCTCAAAGTCCACTGTTTAACAAATCAGTTTCAGCTCTTCACCTTAAATATCCCTTAGCAGTGATGGACATTTAATATCAGGTAGCACTTCTTTTCCTGTATTCATTTCTCATTTCTTAGCATCTATTTCTGTTACATAATCATAAACTTTTTGTTTTAATATTCAGAATTCAAGCTGGTAGGGACTTAGTGAGGTATGTGAGCCATAAAACTCATGCATCGTATGTAATTTCTTAATGATTCAAAACTTGCCTTTCCAAATATATTTTTAATTTTTACTGAGTGTTAATATTTCTGTAAACATTCATTTGGAACAAGCGTTTTCCTGAATACTTAAGGAAGTAGAAATAGCGTGAAAACTACTAAGAACAATTAAATTGCATAAATAAAGAGTCCCATTAAATATTTGGAGGCAATTACTCTAAACCTGGTGTAACTAGAATGTTAAAACAGGTAAGACAAGTTCTGCTGACACTCCTGAAGTCCATTTCTCAAAGGAGGGTAGATTGAAAGCAGCTCTACCCAGATTTACTGGGCTGCTCAGTGGAACCTGCTTCAAGGCACTGATTGATTAAACCTGTGCTGTTTAGTATTAAACTGCATCCCTTCTGTCCTAACAGGCTTTTGCTTGTCTGTCTGCTCACGAGTGGTGAATTTTATAGGGAAAGAGAGTAGCATGAGTTGTATGGAGACAGTCCTTCAGCTGAGCTAAATGGATACTGAATTAAATAATAGAAAATCTTACTTTGTTTCTTCAGCAGGGTAGGGATATGAACCCTGTGGGCTAAGGCCCATCATTAACTAAACATATTAAAACAAAGACGGGTTTATGTTATTCTGTTTTTTCCCCACCTCTACTTTGGTTGTCTGATGGACGTTTTATAACCAAGTTATAAATAACGTAGTCTAAGGCCAAACCTATTCAAAAAATACCAGATTATTTGGAGTGTTGGAATTCAGTGTATTTCTTACAGCACTAAGAACTGTTCGTCATACATTAATGTTTACTAGAAAAGTAATAATAAAAATCCTCTGGTAAAGTGCATTGATATTACTAGCAGAGGGAGTAGTTTTATTGCATCCAGGCAGCCGCCAGCTACCCCAGAATGTTGCTTGGATCTGCCAGGAGAGGGCACGTGTTACACAGGGCAGACAATGTCTGCACCCCTGTCCTGCTGCTGCCAGACACCACTGGGTAACTCCAGAGCTGGAGCAGGTTCAGGCACTAGCCCCACCCAAAACTCTGGCATTTTCCCAGTCTTTCAGGGAGGTTGCTTGCTCTTACAGGTAACATTCCTCATGGCACTTTGCCCCCAAAATGAAAAGTGACCACCATGAAAAGAAGCCTTAAGATCAGCTGCAAGGGTTTTTAATCTTGATCCTACTTTATCTTGGCAGGGTTCCAGGGAGACATAATTTCGTTTGTGTTGTGTGGGGTTAATGGCTTGACAGATACAGGAATATTAATAAATAATTCTTAATTATAAGGTGTATTGAATTGCTAAAAGGGGAGATAATATCTCCTTATGACAGATTTGGGCATAACACAGCTAGCCTACCAAATGAAAAGGGATAAAAATAGTAATTTGCACAGTCAGATGTTTTGAAGCCACAGAGGCAGGTAACAAGATTTGAACATCATTGATTCATCTGTGAGCAGAACCAGAGTACAGGCAGGAAGATCAGCAAAATAACCTGCTGGTGTGTCAATTAAATCTCTCTGGTAAACAATCCCAACAAATGAAATTCTGCTTCAGGCATTTGCTGCCTCTTTCTGTAGCAGCAGAAATTCACTACTAGACAATTCTAGTGGTTAAAAAATCTTTGGGTGGGTTTTATCTTCAAAGTACTGTCTATCAAACAAGATTTTGCAAGGACCATTGCATGAAATTTCTCAAGTATCTGAATTTTAAAGAGTCAGAATAAATAGCAAGCGAAGTTTTAAATGACAAGGAAAAATGGAACAGAAGTTCTCAAACACAGTTTTTACCTTTTTGGACCACTATATCTCAAACAATACCAAAGATGGACAGAAATTATTACATATATTGAAATAACAGGTGCAGTGCACCAATTTCCTTCATGTCCTGAGGACCATCCAGAACAAATTATCAGAAGTTGGTTGCAGACAGCATTGGAGACCTATTGGAAGTGAAAAATACCATAAAATATGAGTGTCTTAGCTTGTAAAAAATAAACAAAAATAAGAAGTAGTTTTAGATGACATTACAGTAAAATGCAGGAGAAAGAGATCTCGTGACTGAAAGCTTCCTTGTTCACAGAAATAAGAGCAAACCACTGTGTTGCATCGTGTTGCAAGGAATCTTCCTGTGCAGTTCCGTGCTGCTCAGGCTGTGTGGTCCATGCTCCTGCTGTACTAGAGCATCTGGATTCCTTATCCAGGGTGGCAGCCCACATTCCTTCTGGGTGTAACTCCATCCTGCAAAGCACTCCTGTAAGTTCATCTCTGTGCTTTTTCTTGGCACTCTTAGGGGTAGGAGTCCGCAGTGCTGGAACAGCTGAAATATTTAGGGCCAGTAGGCTTGTGCTGATGTTGAATTTGTTCCAGCTTCTACATATATTTAGATATTGTGGCATGAAATTTCACACCCCCCAAACTGTGGCTTCAGGGCAGTAGCACTCACGGCCAGTTTTCCCAGCTCCAGTAGGGACTGAGGGCGTGAGTACAGCGTGCAATCCTGCATCCATTCCTTTGTCATTATTTAGTAGAACATGTTAGCTGTCATAGCTTTGTTCTTCAAAGGAAATTTTGACACAGCCTATACATTTATTTATGAATTCGAAGTACAAAGGGGAATAGTTCTCTGTGTAACAAGAATTTTCACTAGTACCCGTTGTCCTGGGCAGTTTGTGTGTTAGTAAAGGGTGAAGAAGTTTAAGTCCAAGAGCAGCTGATGGTGAGTGATTCTGAATAAATTGATATAATAATCTGAATTGAAAACTCAGCACGTAGAGTGACATTTTTAGCTTTGTTCATGTGTTTCTGGAAAAAGAGGATTTTTTAAATTATCTGATATTTTTCCCGATTGGACTCAGAACAGCAGTTTAACATTGAGAAGGAATATTGTGAAGGTTATGCAATTTTACAATAAATGTAAGAATTTAGAGCTATGGCAAGGGAATAGCATTTCGGGGCTATGACTGGGTAACTAGGTACTAGATACAATTCAAGATGAACATGGCACCCAGATTACCTAATTCGATGTAATTGGTAAGTCTTTAATGAAATGGAACTATAACATGAACAAATATTCACTTGGGGATATTTATCTCTAAATCCTGAAGAAATATTTCTGTACCCCCAAAATTAGTTTCATTTTTTCTATTTAGCTGTGGTTTTAAAGAGTCCCACAGTTTAAGATACAGCTTAACATTTTTGGTTGATTTTATTTTACATCAGTGTGCCACTCCCAAAACCGAGTGACTGTATCTGATGTTACTTTAGTAACTGCATTGGTGAGGGGTGTGGGTAGTGCCCATCACTGCTGTTCCTCTCAGACCTTTGTGGGCACATTGCACACACACACACACAAAAGGGATCATTTTTATAGAGACTTTATGTAAATTCTGGCATGAAGGACTGGTGATCCATCAATAGAGGGAAAATGCTGTGCCTGCCTTAACTGTGCGATGCAACACACCAGATTATTGTTCATCTGTTTGTTCTATTATTGCCTCACTGTGTTTCCAAGATAGGAAGGAAACTGCTCTGACACTATTTTAAAAAAACCTCAGCCAAGCCTCAAACCAAGAAAAATTGAAGGAACACTACCCCCTCATCCCAAACCAACCCACACAACCCTATCTGTTTCTGTCCTGGATAAAGTATTTAGTGTAGTTACATGCTGCTGTGTTAGATTGTTCCAATAAACAAATTCTTCATCCTTTTCTTCTATTCCCAGTTTCCCAGATTAAGCCTGAGGACTTTCGGCAGTCTAAGTCTTTTATAGCCAATTAAAGGTGTCTAATTTTACAGCAAATGGTCTGACATGATCTTTTTAATTTCTGTAATAAGAAAAAAAATCACTGGAGTTTCTATAAATTAAAAAGAATATTATATACAGTGAAGTGAAACAGCTGAGTTTAAAGATACACAGAAACTACATGAAAAAAATCTGTTCCTCTCATACAATGACATAAGATTTCAGCAGCACCATTGTAATTTGGAATGTACCCATGAATGTGTGGGAGCCTGTGTGTTGATCTGCCATAGCTATGCTGGAAATGTAGAAGTTAAAAGCTCCAGCTGCAGTTTGGCTGCTCAGGCACCACTGCAGTCTCTGGGCACTCACATGCACCTAGACTACAGCTAATGAGCACCAAAGTTAATAAATTTTCACAGATAATCTGAAAATGACTTCAAAAGATGTTTGAACACACCAGTTCATGTGTGCAGGAAATCATAACTGCATGTGGAAATATGTACTGTTATCTACAGGTTTGGATTTAATGGCATTTTTTTGGTTCCTTTTGAGCTTCCCCATTCTTAGGAGTCAGCATAGTGATCAAAGAAACGGAATAGGGTTATGAAAGTAAAAAATTCCTTTTAATCCTAGGTTTTGCTGCACATTTTCCTTGGATACATCGTGGTGTGTCTCCGATAGCAATTACTGGTGCTAACGTTACTTTCCTTAGAAAATACATTGAAGTTTCGAGTTGAAAATCTCTATAAAAGTAAAATATTCTCTATAAATGTAAAATATTTGCATTATGATGTTAATGGTGGTGTTTCATTAAGTTGTTAGTGATGAGTGGAATTAGAAAATATTATTCCACTTTTTGCATGTTCAGCATCCTTTTTTTTGGACATCAGACAGTATTTTGAGTTTTTCTTAGGGATTTGAAACTTCAGAGTTGACTTTGCTGGCAGCAGCCTATGAAGATTATGGAGAGGACTGGGAAAAATAATTTAGTGAGTTAATTTTCTGAATTGTCAGTTTGGAATGTCACAAGATGTCAGATTACTTGGTTGTTTTGCTTCTGGTGTTACTGACTGATTTCAGAGAGGGATTAAAAGGGGCTGATATAACTCCTACTTGCAGTTTGATAAAGCTGGAATCCAGAGATGCTGTTAGGCCCTGCCCTGTATGAAGTTTTCTCTGTTATACAGTTCTCTTTCTCCTTTCCTTAACATTTTGGGAGAGGGGCAAATGCCACCCTTTAGACATGTCTAAATGTTACTGTGTGGACTTGGGTGCAGCTGAGAAATGAAGATGCAAAAAGAAATGCTAGAGTACTCTGTTTGTGGTGTCTCCATTGAATCCAGGTTCCATATGCATATAAATTAGTATACTTAATTATATATACCCAGTTCAACAGCCATCTCCTCAAACGGAGCTCACAGTCAGTCATTCTAAATAATTTCCTTTTGCATGATTATGTCATTACAGATATTAAGGACCAAGCATTGTCCTGATATCTCTAGGTTTAATATAATCAGAAAAATGCATGTTTTCTACAAAGAATTTAAGTACCAAATCTATTTAAAGTCATGACGGAGCACTGTGTCCAGCAGCATGGCCATTACTGTAATTCCATTCAGCTTAATTTATGCAAACCAGAGAGTTTCAGTCAATTGCAGCAATAAAACTTTTGTTTCAACAGCCAAGTTAATCATTTGACTCCTTGTGATTGTGTGTTTCCATGACAATTGGATGGGTTCATGATTGGCACACATAAAATTTGAATTTGCCCTTCAAAACTGTAAATCTTAGAGACCTAATGAAAGTTCAGTCATATTCCTAAACAACTTTTCATTAAAAGAATGCTGGATTGTGACTTTCAGCAGCGAAGGGGCTGCAATTTGTAAGTCTCAGCAGCGGTGAGCACAGCCGAGTAATGTTAAGATTTATTGTGGCCTTAGCCTTGGATTTAGATCTCACCTAAACGTGGACTTCTATTCTCTTATTGATTTAAACTTCTGTGGGTTTAGTGATTTCTTTTAATTAACATCTAGAGTGAAATTACGTAGTTCTTCCACAATCTTAATTTCCTGTTGCCTTCATGTAGGACTGAGTGTGGTTAACAGTGAGAGAGCCTGCTAGAGTTCTTAATAAAAAGGTTATGCATATACTAAGTCTAGGAAAATATATGCTAATGGCTTTACCAAAATTTACGGAAATTTATGGGCACTTTGGTGGATGAAAATATCTTCTTTAAAACCATAAAATTCACTTTATGTTATTAAAACTTTGGTATTGTTAATCAACGTAGGTTAATAACAGGGTTTCAGTGGAAAGTATATTTGCTTCATGCTCTCTTTTAGTGTCTGGATGGCCTCTGGACACATGGAAAAGTTCCTCTCCCTTTCTAAGGGACCAGAACAGTAGGACTTAGATGAGGCCTAGAGGGAATAGCAGCTTATTTTATATTATCATGGAGATTTATTAGCATTATATGAGCAGCTTAATGTATAGAAGCTTTTTTCTTCAGACTACTCAGGGTGATTACTTTTTTTTTTGATATAAAGTATATTACTGTTTGTTAGTTCATTGCAATTTTTCTAGCAAGTCTCAGACAACTATATTTTTTGTGCAATTTTGCAAGTGTGATATGGTGTCATTATATCTGTTACTGTATTCATAGGATCCATTTCATTTCTGGATGTTTTGAGATCTGAGAAGCCCCTAATGCCTGTGACACTGTTTTGATTTAAAATCAAAATATCTTGCTGGTTTCCAAGGTACTTGCATGAAATATATTTTCCTTCTCTAATAACTAGTCAAGCTGAGGGTTTTTTGAGGCCGTTTTTTTTGGCATCATCAATCCTTAGCTGCATTTTTGGTGTCACAGAAACAAGAGACATCACTGAATCATTCAAGAGGAATAATAAAATGAGAGGGGAGCAGTCTGGTGGTGAGCCCCAGCCCTGGGGTGCTGGAGCTGGCACAGCCCCACGTGAGTGTCAGGACTGCAGGATCTG
The DNA here is from genome assembly GCA_013397915.1 of Daphoenositta chrysoptera. NCBI lineage: Eukaryota > Metazoa > Chordata > Aves > Passeriformes > Daphoenositta > Daphoenositta chrysoptera. The sequence goes on from VZRO01008200.1 coordinate 540,273, forward strand.
CAGTTGCTTGGCTGCTCCCACCCAACGGCAGCCCTTCAGATTAAAAGAACAGATGTGCAGCCAGATTCTGTCTCTTAAATCTGCAGATTATAAATATTTAAGATGCCAATAAGGCTTGTGTGATGGAGCTACTGCTTCTGTGTTTTTGGCGGTCAGTCCTGTTCATCGGTTTTATCGCACTTGGTGCTTGTTGTGAGGACACTGTCCAGGCTGGCAGAACTAAAATTAGATCTGTCAGCTCTTTACTGCTGTGGTTTCCCATGTTGTGTTAGTCCTTGTTCTGCTGCTCCACTCCCTGAGCCTGAGCTGCAGTGAGCAGAGTGTTCGACTGAAAGGTTCTGCAAGGCGTGAGATCTCAATTCCATCTGAGCCCAGAGAGATCCCAGTGTGCACAGTGTATCCACACCTCCAAATGCTGTGCTGCTGGTACTTCTCTGACTTCATGTGTTCACGTTTCTGTGGATTTTGTGAGCAAAAGGGGAAAGGTTATATGGTACTGAGAAACTGATTCAACAGGTGTATCAAATCTATACTGATAAATATATAAGTTTTAAAAGCAGTGCAGTTCCATGCTTACTGTTCCTACCAGGATGTGTAGTAATCCTTGTATCAACATGAAAAGCAGGAACTGTAGAATGGAGCAAATGTATATGAATTGTTTTGCTGTTTATTTCTCCTACAGTAATTACCTATTCCCTTTCCTGACCAGCAGCAGCTCCACAGGGCAGACTCAGTGTGTGCTTTCTTCACTATTCACCTTATTTTCCTTGTTTCTTTGCTGGCATGTGTTTTTTTCCTGCTTGTTTTCCCTCTGCCTAGCCACAGAGATGGTTCTCTGCAGTCACTAAATCCCATATCAAAATTATTAATTAATATTAATTAGTCCATTGCTACTTCATGCATTCAGATTTTTGCCCTGGCAAGTTACCACAGCAGCCACATGAAGCAGATCCAGCGAGAAGGATAAATACAGCGACTGAGGCTCTCCTGACAGGAGCTGGGACAGTTCTCCTGGGTCACACGTTGGCACATGCTGCCAGTGCCAGTTCACATGTGGCACTGCTGTTCTTTTTACAGTGCAAATGTGGGTCTCCTGAGTGCCTTTCCTTGCCAATGTTTCTGTGTTCTTCCTGCACACAAATGTATTTGGTGTCAGTGTGTTTCACTGCCAGGCTTTCTAGCGTGTGCTGTTCTCCTCTACTACACTGGTTAGTTTGGCCTTTGAAAAACCTTTGGTCTCTTGTTTGTGTCTTCACTGGTAGCAAAACACAGTATTTAGGACTCTTTGAGGTCATGGTGTCACTGAAATAGATTAGGCAGTTTATTATAATTGCCAAATTTCTAGTGATCTGAGTTTATTCCCCCACCTTTTTTCTTTTTTTCTTTCTATTTTAAATACTGGCTTGTCTGTCTCATAATCCCAACACACTTTCTTGATTAGGTTTTCTGTAGCATATCCTCCCAATGTTTCTTAGAAAAACAAGAAGTTGCTTGAAATTAGCAAGATGTCAGAGTTTTAGGAATATGTTTTCATGTAATCCCCTTTAATTGGCCTTAAAGATAAATACAAAACAAGGAGGTTATATATTTTTTTATTTAGTCTAAATAATTGATTCAACTTCTTTGCAGATTTGCAATGAATTTTCTATATCAGAAGAGCTACAGTAATATATGAAAAAGATGAGAGCAGTCACCATAAAAAAGGAAACAGTGTGGCAAAGCAAATAATTTTGCTTCAGAAGTGTCTGGATAACTGAATTCCTGCTGCTTTCATGTTTTAATCCTCTTAAAAGAAGAGGCTGAACTCTTCTAGTGTTTAGGGACCAGATTAAGCCCAAAAAACTGTTACAATTCTACAATTGTTAAACGTATGCACTGAAAACACTAAGAAACAAACTCTGTTAATAAATGTATGTATTTACTGTGCTTCAATTAATGTAAGAAAGATTATAGATACTTACAGAACTTTTATGCGAGTGTGGGAACACATACTTCTGGAAACTAACAGTGCATGTTTTAGCTGCTCTTGTTTGTCCTGGGAATTGAAAGACCTGTAGCCAAGTGTTTGAATAAGTTGGTGTGTCTTTAAATAGCCCAACTGCTGTGACTGCCCAGTAGCCTGAATGCATTAGAATGAAGCATGAAGCTTGTAAGAGTTCTGGGACTTGGAATAGAAATATTCTTCGTATTTCCTTCTTCATTAAGCTATCCCATCTTTTTGTGTGAATTCCCAGTTGGCCAGGAAAGGTTACTAAGCTCTCATGTATATCAACTGCAAATGATTGATTTCTTCTATCCCTAGCTATTCTTCCTACCCATCTGTTTTACATTCTTAGAGCAACAAGTTTGGATGATATTTATATATTTCCTTGGCAATTGTTTTTCAGTTTAGATTACTACAGTAATTCACCTCTAATTTTCCCTTTGCTTTATTGAAGCAATTTATATTAGTGATCCTAGTCTGTGCTAATGTCACACTGTTACGTGTGCATGACTGAGTAGAGACCCTGTTTTTTTTCTTTATGTGAACTTCTCCCTTCAGTTCATCATTAATAAACAGAACTTATTAAATTCATTTTAAAGAAAAATGGAAAGATTGTTATGCAATTAAATAGAATATACGTAATTGTTGTGTAAGTCAGACAGATGTGCTGTGCTCTTTCACTGTCATCTGTGTACAGATTTTGCATCCTTGCAGTTTCTACTGCCAAAACCTCATTAGTGAAATCAGTGCTTCTGTGGAATAAAGTTTAAAGAATGCCAGCACATCTGAAATTATCTGACTGCTTGTACCTTTTGGGTTCCTAACTGTTTATATGTATTTTGTGAGTTTGGGAGTGTTCATAAAGTTTACCTGCATAAACATGCATCCACTTGCCAGTTTTCTGGAAGATGTGTACAGCTCCTACCACCCATGAGAGTGCTCTGGATTCCGCAGGTTTGCTGCAGGACTCCCCTTGTTTCAAGCTACTTTTCTAAGTTCTTGTTTAAAAAAAAAAATTTAAAATCCTGCTTCCTGTGAAGAACTGTAAGAGATGTGACTGAGGCCTCATTCAATCACATCTTTTTTATGGACAAGAGGAAGGCATCTCTTAGATGCTAAGGATTACTTCTGAGATTCCAGAGATTTTTCACTCACAGCTCTTGACCTTCAGCAAATTGTCATTCTCTCTGTGATTTCTCCAGTCTTACCTGTCTTTTTTTTGTTCCTTTCTTTTACCTATATTAGCATGTAATGGTAATCTGCCTGTCTGTGGTAGAAGGACTTACACCAGTTACAGGGTTAGGTGCCAGTCTAGTAATGACTGCATGAAGTATTTGTGTGGTCAGCTTAGAGTATTAAGAGTATTCAGATTTATCTGCAGTAATGCAAATTTATCAAGAAAACAGAATTCTTAAGCTAGGCTACCCTATAATTTTATTCACAAAATATTGTTAGTTAAGCTTTCACTCAGGCTGATTTTCTTCTTCCGTTTGGGCACAGAAAGAACTGGACATTTTTCAAGTACATATTTTCGGTAAGAAATTTCCTAGCTTGACAAAGTATCTGGTAGCTGCTTTTGTTTCCAGTTGAACCCTTGCCAGTGTAATTGCCAGGGCAGAAGATGTTGGCCATGGGCAGTCAGTGCAGCAGCAGGAACACGCCAGAGCACTGTCAGAGCAACACAGGAACATCTGATGGTGCTGACTGCACAGTGCTGCTGGTTATTGTCATCCCAACAAAACTGGGACAGCACTGCTGTGTTACAGCAGCTAATCTGTGCTGTAGGAGTACAGTAGGATATTGATTGCAAATTGCACTTTTCCTTTTTGAATTAAAATTGTGAACAAAGATTCTTCTAAAAATTCCAGCTTGCTTGGAAAGTCCGCTCCCTTAACTTTATGGTTACAGGACTGGGTCTGGCTTGCTTGAGAGAGGAATTTCTACCCTGGAGAATATAAACATCTGCAATCAGTTTCCCACAGTTGTTGTGAACTTTACTGGCACTAATGTATTATTACTAAAACCAGGATTAATTTTTTAAATCTTTTTCCAAGATTAAATTTCATTATAGAATTTTGAAAGATCACCTTTGCCTCCCATTTAAATGAATAAATTTATCCTCTTTCTGTAAAACATAAAAGGTGACTTTGGTTACCCCATGAATGCCATCAAGTTCAATTTAGATACCCTTAGTATACTAGAAAACAAAATTAGATAATTCATCATCTAAATTAAATGAAACTCCATATTAGCATGTAATACCACAACATTCCTTTCAAAATTTTCATAAAAAGTGATCAAGTGCTGCATTTTAATTTAATTGGGTGTGATGAATTCCTACGCATATTAGGCTGTAAAATTTTAAATTACATTTTTTAATAAAAGGTGTTCAGTTATGGTTTTATTGCTATGTAAGTTCTTGAAACAATGCTGTTGGTAAAGTCTCACTTACTACATATATATGTGCACCCTTGTGGTACTAGACCGTGTATACCTTGTTTTTCTATTCCTAGATGTCTGTTTGTAATGAGGATTATTAGGAATGTAGTACTAGCAGCTGTCAGCAGGCTCTGGATAAGAAGATTATTATGTGTTAACTTTAAAGAGTTAGGAATGTATAATTCATGGCTACTTGGTGGATTTTGCAAATGTCCCAGTTGTACACACAGTTGCTGATCCGAATGACATGATGGAAAACAAATCTTGGAAATACTGTCATTTAGGTTTGTTGCAATAAAGGAACTGCTGTTCTAGTGCAACTTCTCTGTTTGATGTTCAGGAAGAAATCTTAGTCCTGTATTAAAAACACTAAACTGTCTGGGCTTCTTATAAATATTAATTTACCAAATGCATGGAAGTCTGTGACATTTCTGTCAGAAGAAAGGATTAGCTTTAATTTTGCTTGTATCATAGCACAGTGAAGTGAATCACTGTACATTGGCTTTTGTAGTTTTGTATTTCATACATTTTCTTTTAATATGTCATGTCTTTATCAACACAGTAACACAGTAGAGGAAATAGGTGCATCTGGTTTGGCAGAGTTAGTTCAGCCGTTGTTTCTTTAATAAATGATTTACTTCATTGGTAGCATGTAATGACTTGAGTGACTTTTATAGGCTGTTGTACATTTTCAGTCCTGACATTTTAAAAAGCCACAGTTCTTATCTGTGACATGTCTGTGTACTGATGCATGGGCTCTTTACTGCTTTTGTAATATTTATATAAAATTTATTGGCAGAAACTGCTGTTACCCAGCACATCTCTTCTGAAAGGTCTGTGTATCTCTCCACGTTGACTGAGCTGTTCAGAGGGGGTTTGGAACTTTCTGGGCATTTTGCCACTACTTCTGTCCGAACTTTGTCTGCATTTCTATCAGCTGCTTTAGTTAGTGGTTGCTTGCTTGATGTTAACATGCTGATTTACACTATAATTAAGAATGAGTAGGAGTTTCTAAGGGAACTCAGACCTCCTAAGTAACACAAAAATAATACTGTTTTAAGTAAATTTCTAGCGATAATTGAGTGTAAATATTAAAATATCAAACAGCTTGAAGTCCACCTCTTCTGATGGAAAGCTTTGTAATGAGTGTGCAGGGTGGCTGCTGTTCATTATGTTTGTATCACATCTTTAAGACGAGAAACCTCACTTCCCATGGCTGTTTCATATGTTTTGATGCAAGTTGTGACAGAGCATATACCCACACACAGAGTTGTGTAATGTAGCTACCTCATGTTTGCCATCTGATACCTTACATAAAAGCAGAACTGTGCTGTCAGTCAGAATAGCCTACATTGCTTTGTGAAATAAAATAGCAGTTTAGCAAATGAAGATGTAAGGTGAAGGAAGAAAATTCTTTCTTTTCAACTCCTTGTCTCTTGGTTAAGTAAATCACAGCAGATGCAAAATACAGTTGGGAGATCTCTATTCAGCTCTGCCCAAACTTCTGGTGATTTATCTATGACAGAGCTCTTGCCAAGGAAAACATTCAATTGGAGGGTATCAGCTTCTTGCAATCAATAAAACCAAAACATGGACAGACAAATTAATTTGGGAGTAAGTGAGCTCTTTTCCACTGGTCTCTTTCCCATTGGGGTGGCTGTTTGGCAAGTGAAGTTGTGCTGACTGCAATCCACTGCTGTAAGCAAGGGAAACATGAGTTCCTTGAGGCTGATTTGAGGTTGTAAGTGAGCAGTGAGGGCTGCAGCCACGAGCCTGCAGGTAATTTTTTTGCTTCCAAATAGATTATATCATCCTAATTCTTTATTAGTTCTTTTAATGCCAGAAATGTCAGAGAAGGTCGTTTGAGTGACAGAGCCACAGATAAAGGCTTTCCATTCATGCCCTGGGCAAGATTTTGCAATGTGTGCTTGTAGTAGTATTGCAGCTGAATTGAAAAGCAGTCCGCTTGTCCATCCACACCATGTTTTTGTCTCATTTATTTTGGACTACACTACTTGCTTGCCTCACCCTTGGCAGTGTTAAAGTCACCAGTTTCTGTGCAAAGTGAGGGATCTGCTCTGTGCCCCAGAACGTGTTCCAGCCGTGGTTGTGCCACGCTGGCTCCGTGTCACTGACACTCAGAGTGTGAGCCAAGGGCCAGGCAGTGCAGGGGAGTTACCCAACCCACTGAGTCACCCAGCTGTACCTGGCTGAGGGCTGCTCCTCACACTCACTGCCAGCTTGTGTTTTCTGAGCTGGGTGCATGCTCAGGAGCCTCATGAGTAAGAGACCAAGAAGATGGGAGGAGTGGATTACCAGCATAGTCCAGGCATCGCTGATACAAAATAAGACATTAGGAAAAAGGAATGGTAGAATAGGTTGCTACAGTACTTTCCATCATGCTCTGTTTGTGTGCACACATTTGCAACGATTCAGAATCAAAATTTGTCCCTAAGTCTTCCTGTAGTCCAATAAGTTGCTCACATTCTCACCATGTTAGAAAAGCTTTAATAACTAATTATGTTCACTGGAGTAGGACAAGAATGAAGTGTGGTTGGGATGCAATTGTGGAACTTGCTGACTGGCAAGACATGTTTTGCTGATAGATGCTTTACTTTCCCAGACATTTTTGCAGTGTCAGTGCCTTGATGTTCTGTTAAGTTCTTTGTTCTGAAAATATTTATCTTGATTAGTTACTATAGCTAGAGACTAATTGTCTAATTTCTTTTTTTTTAGTCATTTGTTGGCAAGCAAACATAAAACCACTCAGTCTTTAACGGTGAGACTGGGGTAATTAGTTACAAGTGAGAGATAACAAGCAGTCTGAAAAGGCATTACACGTTTTTTCTCCACCTTTCCCATTTAAGAGCTGTAAGATACTTGATTAAAATCAGCAATAAAAGTATATCACTGGAATGAAGCAGCATTTTTGTAATGAAACACAGGTGTTTTATTAAATGTCATGCTGTCCAAGCTGGTTGATTTTCCCCCCTCTCCCATGCACCTCAGGGTTATCAAATGGGCAGCAACCAAGGGCTGAAGAGGGGACTTCGCAGGATAGCCATGAGCCTCAGCAAGCTCCAGGTTCCCAGGATTTGGGGCTGAAACTCTGAGCTGATACAAACCAACACTCAGCTTCCTGCTGGCAGTTGGACTGAGCCCATGTGAACACAGCTTTATCTGATCCAGGTGTTTGCCAGAACCCACACAGCACGTTAGGGACTGCCTCTGCTTTGACAAATATCCTGCCCAAAGACTAAAATGAAACATGTAGATTTGTATTGAAAAGACAAGTAGTTTTTTCTTGGTAATCAACACTAAATTTCAGGCTATACAGATGTGATTATCACTAGAAGACTACCAGAAACAGTGTGGGTGTATATAAGAGCTCTGATATTTTATATACGTACTTTTGGGATCTTGTGAAGTAGGCAAATGCACTTTATTCACAGATTATATGATAAAAAAAAGATTCAACAGCCCACAGCTGAACATGAATGCTATAGTGGGACTGGGTCTTACCCAGGATGTCCCAAGCCTTAGGCAGCTTGTCTTCTTGACTCTGAATCAAAAACAACAAAAATACAGGTGATGGAGGATAGAAAAATCAAGGGAAGTATTTTTTCCAGTAGTTTTTGTATATTCCAGGTGACACTAAATGTAAATCATTATTTATTTCTGGCTTAAAAATGGAGACTATTTTAATAAATAAAATTAGCTTACTTACAGGAGATAGTCATATTCTTGTTATGAGAACAAAAGCTAAAAGAAATTAGGCTTCAAAGAAGCCCTCTTCTTACATCAAAGATGTAGAATTTTCTTTTAGCACCTCTGTGGTTACAGTGAGTCTGCAGGATTGAAGTGCTTTTCCTTCCTTGCCACTAACATGTTTATTTGGCCTTCCTGTACCTTCCATCAAAGGAGGAGCAGTGAGGAAGGGTCTAGTGATGGAGCCATGTGTCATGGAAGGGTAGTGGCATGTCTGGTTTTTGGGTAAACTTCACCTGAGTGAAACCCAGCAAGGGTGATCTGCAGGAATCAACTGCCTGAAATGTTCTTGCTCTCAGAAAGAGAGCAGGAGAGTGGGAAGCCAAGACAAAGCATCCTGATGGTTAACTTTGAGCAATTGCTAGGATAAGAAATGCTGTAATGGGAATGCTGCATGAAGCTCTAACAAAAAATGAGATGCTGAAAAACGTTGAGTTCTTTCTGGTGAATTTCCTGCCCTAATTTCTCTTATTTCCTGCTGTTAGAAGAAAAAATGTCAAACAGAATGAGGTGTATCTGTGGAGCCACAGTTGACATTTTTAGAGCCACTAGATGGCATTTAGACCTGGATGACTGAAAATGCTGTGGTGTTTGCTTATGAGGGAAATATTTTTTGCTTTTAAATCTAGGAATTAATGGGGAATTAAATATATATTGGCTAATTTTATGTTCAGGAATGTGTGATATATGCACATATAAGTGGCACTGGGACAGAAGTCAAGAGGATCTTCTGATGCAGTTTACTTTCAATACTCCAGTTCTGTGGGATTTTCTTGGGATTTCAGGTGATGGTGGAATAGATGCCAGAGCTAATGCTTTTTTGTAAACCAGCATAACTCAGGAAGGGGAACCAAGGAGAGATACAACTAATATACTTCCACAGTATTATGTAAATGTTATCAGTTATTTAAAAATAATCCCCTCTTCCTACTTCCCCCAGATGGAATAAAAATCTGTGTTATTTTCTTTGTTTCTCTTACAGAGTTATTATCGAACCAAGGGAGAATTTCCATCTTAAAAGCCACTACAACAAAGAAACATTATAAAAGGTACTGTGTTTCTGCAGCTGAGTCTCTTGAGTGTCTTGTTACTATTTCATTGTGTGTGTTCTTAAATCACTGTCCTTTTATTCAATTGTCTTTACACCTCTCAGAAATTCCTTTGTTTGCATGCTACTGAGGGCCCACTAAAATTTGTTTAACGTAGTGGTAGAATGGTTGAGGAGCAGAAAGAAGAGAATACCCATGATAACTCTTAAAACTGAAACGAGGACAAGACCCTCTGCCATCCTTGTGTCCAGAGCCAAGGCAGTGGCAGGGGTAAAATGCAAGTGCAGCTGAGGGAAGCAGGGATGAACAGTTTTCTCTTTCGTGCCATCTCTGATCCACCTCTCCCTTTTCCTATTACCATGGAAATACTTGCTTAGCCTCATTGTAACCCTGACAGAGCAGGGCATGTCTCTCAGCTGCGGGACTTCTTCCTGCAGGCAGTTAGGATGTCTCCTCCTCTCTCCACGCCCTCCCTGCCAGCTATATCTTAGCCTTTCTGAAATCAAAAAGCCAATCTCCTGGTCACTTAGAGGATAACCATAAGCATTTTCAGCTGCTCTGAATTCACCTCAATACTTTGGTCTGTCTGTTTTAAATCTGGGGACTTGAAAGTGAAAAATGGGATTAAATATTAAAGTACTCTTGTTTATTTTCCTGAAATATTGCTCCCTTCTGTGTACTGCTTTATTTTTCTCTGTGTAGGTGGATTATAGTTTTAGCTAAGCATTCCTCGAAAATAATCCTCTGAATAACACATATCATGTTACTGATTTTTATTAAGTTCTTTCCATTTTCATTTGATTGTTTTTACATTAAATATATTTCCTTTTATATATGTCAAACCAAAAAGTTTTATTGAAAATAAATAGCCCATTTAAAGTTTCAAAGCTGTTTGTTGGAAAGATTCTCAGCAGAGTTTACATTATATTTACTGTCTGAATTGTTTGGGATTTACCTCTTACTTTCCTAGTCTTGATGAAATGAGTTAGAAGTGTTTATTATAGCTGAAATGTATTCCTATTTATACAGTGCAGGATTTTAATTTTAATATAATAGAGGGAATTTGCCTAAACATTTGAAGTGGTTAGAAAGTTAAAGCGAAATTGTTATTTTTCCCACTCAGCAGTTATCAGCTGGATGGTTATTAAAAAGGGATGTTTGAATAGAAAGTTGTTTCTTGGAGCAGGTATTCAGTGATTTGGAAGAAATATTTCTGCTTCCAAATAACTTTAATTAGGCACTAGTGATAAGTTTATTCCTGGGAATAGGAAATACTCTTGATGGGGGATATAAACTACAAAAAGCATTAAGATATAGTCAAAGATAAAAATGTAGGATGGGCTTGGAATGGGTGAGATCAGAGTCTAACTATAGCTATCTGGAAGAAAATTATTTCTCCAAAAGACAATTGATACTGAGCCCCTAAATCCAATACTTTCCCCCATTCCTGCTGATTTCCAGGTCAGGGTCAACCTCAGCACTGAACACATCATTTCAATGTGGTAGTGGTCCAGTTGCAGTGGAGTTTGATGAGAAGGTCAGATTGAGAACGGATTTTCCGTGCAGGGAAGGAGGGATGGGGAGAAGGGGTGGTCCCTGGAGGTCGGGTGTGGTGTTGGTGAGCTGCCAGCCAGGGCTGTGGTGACCTGTGCCAGGCTCTCACCGCCTGCAGAGCAGCCTGGACACCACGTCCCTGTGCTCTGCTGGCAGCCCAAATGTTGAAATTTTGATAGAGCCACAAACCAGTAAATAAAAACTGTCATAAACATATGAATCTTAGTCATGAAAATGGATACTTGCAGTGAGGTAGTAGAAAGGGGTTTTGCTCAGTGTATGGCTGTACCACTTGGCAGTGTGAGCACAGCCCTGTGTTTGTGTTGTGTGTGAGGGAAGATCTAAATGAGTGAGGAACGCTTGAGCCTGGACTAATCAATGGGGTTACTATGGCATCTTGATCTGCCCAGGGATATGAACCAGGCACGTCCTGAATATTATTCTCTGAGGGCTACTTTGGCTGTCAGTTTAACCCCACAGAAGCCAGTATGCTTGGCTAACAGAATAGGAAATGCTTCTCAGAGATAAGGATTTCTGCCTTGAAAATTCAGCAACACTTTGCCCCTGGAAACAGAGGAGTTTAACTGGCAGTTCTTGTGGCAGTGCTTCTGCCCCTCAACCAGGCACCACCTCTGGAGCAGCATCTTTTTGCAGTGCATAACAAAGACTATTCTGTTGAGAGATGTTACGTGCTCCAATCTATCATATGGAATGATGACTTTCTCCAAGACTTTCATTAAAATGTATCTATTTTTCCTGTCTTTATGTTTATGCATGAACTGAATGATTATTCAAGACAGCAGATGAGTTAAATACTTTTATTTTGCTCAGAAATTATTTATTCGGTCTCAAATGCATGTTTGCCTTGTAATACTAAAAAGCTGTGGTGTTAATCAGCACAAACTTGGATTGCATCCTAAACTTACAAGGGTAAAACGAACTTGGATTGCATTTGAAATTTACAGATGCTGAAACAGTGAAGGATGTGCTCTGCACATGCCATTGCAGAAAGCAGATCAATAGTTTTGGTCTAAACAGAGTAGATTTACTTAGTGCCTCAGGCTTTCAAACGTAGCTTGGTGAAAACATCCTTAGATTTAGAATGACACAGATGTTACTGGAGAGAATTAAAGCTAGTGGGCCTTATTCTGTTTCTTCTGTCTTTATATTGCTTTAATCTCTTCATTGATACTGTTCCTGGTTTAAAGCAACATAAGGGGGAAATCTGATTGTTTTTAATGAGAGAGGTTGAAATATGGGGGAGTAATGCAGTAAGATTGGTTGGTAAGCAGCTAATGAAATTAATTTGATTTAGTAGCTTCAAGAATTAAACACAAACATTGACATCATGTTCTTTCCTGTTTATGCTGATGTCTCCAGTTCTCTGGTGGAGCAATGGAGCAGCCACACAATGCACTAGATGTGGCTGTGAGAGGTAAACAAGACCCATGTTCTGGAAAACAGCAGAAGGGTTTTGGTTTTGTTTTCTCCTGAAAGCAGGTGAAAACCACAGGGAAGAGGCTCGCTCTGAACACTTCAGACTTCTGAATTTTTTTCCTTGCAATACCAGTTTATTTATTAGTATAAAATGCTATGGAAATACTAAGTATTTGATTCAGATGGGTTAAAAAATCAGTTTCTACTTGATGCACTTATTTGCATTAATCTTAGAAGTAGTAATTGGAAATACCCTCATAAACCCCGAGACTGGAGCCCTAGAATTAAAAAGCATTTGTTATTACCCCGGAATGTAGCTGTGCAGTTTTATTGGCCTTTCTTCTACTGTAATCTATGGATCTCATTTAGCTGCATGCAGCCCTGTTCTTCTGAAACATAAAAGGAAGGAAATCTCTCAATAGCCTGAAATCAAATTATCTCTCAGTGTTAATCTACATGTAAAACATCCAAGCCCACTTCTTTAAAGGAAAATAGTTTTACTGATAAGCAGAGCTAGACTGTGTTCTTTGGATACTAGAATTAAGTGGATTTTTTTTTGTCTGCAGAGTGCTATTTATAGCATCAATTAACTCCTCATGGTTGGGATAAGTCATTTGACACATCTGTTGCTGAGCTTAAACACTCACTGTACTGTGGGGTCACAGTTGGATTTTTCTCCACTCAAAATGTGTCGTGAAAGGACAATTTTCTACCTAATGGCTCTCAGTTTGAATATGCTGCCTAAACACGCTGCCTGGTGCCTTCCGGGGGCGTTTGGAATGGGTGAAGCTGTTGGGGCTGCCTGACGGCAGAGCTGACCTCAGCTTTGTTGCTTGCCATTTTGTTATTTATCTGCTTGATGATAGCACAATAGTATCTTTTATGAAAGAGTTATTATGAGCTTCTGCAGGATTTTCCAGCCTTGCTGTCATATTTCAGTTACTCTGTTTCATCCGTGACTAACTGGCCTGGCTTTGGGAACTGCTGCCGGCCCCTGACTCTTGCTCCTGCTTTTTGTGGAGATTTAATGCTCATAAATACAGGGCTGTTGTCAGCTGTAGTTGCCCACACAGAGCCAGTTTCAGTCACATTCCTGGCAGTAGCCTTTCTCTTAAAATGGAAGCCGTTTTACCTAACACCTGAGAGCCAAGAAAAATGAGGATTCTTGTATATTGTTTAGTGAAATCTTGTAAGTGTTTTGTGCAAGTGACTGCATGCTGTTGTAACAGTGTGTTTATGTGTTTGGCTTACTTGTGGCCAAATTGGATTGTAGATTAATGAGGCCAAGCTTTAAAATACATGGGAAAGAAGGGATGGAGTGGAGTTATGAACTGCACTGCTTTTGATCTTTATCTTTTTCTCTTTCTCATTGAAATAGCCCTGTTGTGAGAACAGATGTATTGATTTTGGGTGGCTCTGCTTGCAAGGGAGGCTCTACAGCAAGGAAGTCATTTCTGTTGAAAATGTTACAGCCTCCATGGTTAATTGAAGGCCTGATGCTATTTAACAGTCACACGGGCTGTTGGAGGGGTTTTCCTTTGCTGCTTGGAAGAAATTATTGCAGTGAAATGGAAATTCCAGTGGGGGGATTTTCTATTCTCTGTTTCTGCTCGCAGAGATCAGTGGCCAAAGGGTCTGATGGTGTGGGTTAGGATCAGATTGGGGTCAGAGGAACTGGGGGACATGGAGCTGCTGCTAAAGTCAGCTGGGAGAATACTTGGAAGCCTGGATATCCACAAGTCAGAAAGGGACCACAAAGTGCAATCCATTTTTAAGCAGAGCTCCTTATTGATTTCAGTGGGGGAGACCTTTGAAAAATCAATGGCACGCAGCAGCTTTAGTATGCAAGGACATGTGTTCTGGGGTGTTAAAGTGATCGGCCTATGAACTAATCAAGCTGGTAGCAATCATGTTTGGCAAGTTCCAAGGCAGAAGAAAAGGTGTCAGAGGCTTGAGATGCAGCAAATTTACTATTCATATTCCAAGAGATTGCAAAGTATGATCTTGTTCATTCTAGCTTTCAAGTTGCATTTTATTTCAATAGAAAAACAAAAACTATTAAGGGAAATATAAAAGCTTCTGGTGATATGTAAACATGGGCCTGAATATTATAACGTATAGTGTTAAACAAATAGAATTGCTGAAATAATGAAAATTCTCTGATTTTTTCCATGAGAAACCATCTCTGCCTTGTTTGGTCTTTTGGTATTTACAAGTTTTTTACAAAAACTATTCCAACTAGACACTCATTTGGAAATATTTGGGGAGTGTTTGTTTACATAGAGAATTTACAGTGCACAGTGTGAATTTATAGACTATCACATACCCCATTAAACCTTAGTGTGGACACTTAGTAGGTGTGAAGTAATATGCTGCCATTTTGCTGTGCTGATTTATGCTTAATTAACACAAACACTGATCTCTGAAGGAAGTGTGGCATAATGAGTGCTCCGATGGAGGAGTTCAGCTTACTCAGTGTAGACAAGTCCTTAGATCCCAGAGAGCAAGAGCTGTGCTTCAGAAAGGTGCTCTTTGCTGTTCTGGTCTATAAATGACAAATTTTAGGAAGAAATGGATTTTTTTTTTACATTGTGTAAAAGTAACCACAGGCTAAAGCATTTACTTTAAAAATTGCCCTTGTAAAAATATTTCAATTTGAACTTTAGAGCATTAAACTGAATAATTTATGCTATTATATATATGCAGTTCTGAGAAAGATGTTCTGTATTTCCATAATTTATTTTCCTTTCCATTTGGAAGTACAGTATAGAAGTTGAAATTTACCTTACTGGGGAAAGAGAGCTACAGTATAATTAAAGCTATGTAGACACACTGTATCAGCAAGCCCTGAAAACGCTATGAAATTTTGGAAGGAAAACCTGAAAAACTCTAGTAGCAAAGTGCTGAAGTGAGGAATCTTTGTCAAAGGGAAGCTGTAGAAGGAAGACCGGTGTCATTTAAATATGCAGTGATTAATAAATGGAGAGAGATTGCATGGGATATAAGAAAATTCTGTATTCTTTTTTTGCTGAGAACTGTATCTTTTCTGAGGTACTGCAATATGATTTCAGTGCTTTTATCTAAAAGGTTAATTAAATTATTTCTTTTTAAATTGACTGGGAACCATTTTGATGAGATTTGAGATGATGTGGTGCTACAGACCAGAGCCAGTTCTGTAGTGAGTTGTGTTGGAACTGTATTGCCTTTACAAGCATATATTTGGATGCTTTTGTTGATGTTGTTAAACCCAGTTCATAGTATGATATTCTGCAAATTTATTTGCAGAATTTATTTATTTATTTATACAGAATTTCCTGCTGGATGATCAGATGAAATTTCCTACTAATGTGAAAGCTCAAATATTGCACATTGACTTTTTTTTCTGTAGTAATGGAAGTGATGAACTGCAGCATTCCTTGCAATGTCCTTAAGATGCAAAGTTCCTTCTCAAGGAGTTCTCCTGTTACCATTTCCTCTGCCCTTGTTCATTTCCTAGTTTAAGCCTTGTTTCACAGACTGCCTCTGTCCAAAGGAACAAAAAAACCCTGACCAGCTTTTTTGTTGTTTCTTTTGACAGCAGCACAGTGTGTCTGTCTGTGCCTACCAGAGAACTATATTGAAATAGCTTTCTTTGTGAATTCCTCATTGCTATTCATTGATGGAGGTTGTCACGTAAGGGTCAAATTAGAACTCAGTCAACCACAGCAGCGAGAGGACCCAGGCTCAAGATAGATTTTAGCATAAAGTCTGAGAAACAGTTTATTTGGAATGTATTTAATATATATATATATTTCCAAAGTGGTACTCTTTTATCTGTAGAAACTCAGTTATGTTTAATTTATTCCCTCTGGTCATTTACTTGAGAATAAGTCTTTCTCTCGCTCTGCCTCCTGACTTTCATCTTTGGGCATATCTTTGCACAGTTTTGTTATATCTATATAAGTTTTGAGCATAGAATTTACTTCTGTTAGTTTAAGAAAAAATGAGTTTTCTGGCATGATGGTTCCATGCCCTTTGAGGTTGGATCCATGCAAAGAAAGGATCATATTTCTAGTAATTTGGCTGAAACACATGAAATCGTGTTTATGCTGGCTTCAGGAAGGCAGACAGTACCTGGTCAAGCATAAAATCTGCCAGGGCAACATTCCTCTCTGAAAATGTTCTAAAACATTTGAACCAGCAGTGTGAGTTTGTACTGGCTTTGCATTTTGTGCCATGTGGTTGCAGTATTTTTGATGTTTTAGTAGCTGCCTCACAGAATCATGCCTGTGCCAAATGGGTTCTGTTCTGTACATTCTCCAGCAAAAACAGGGACTAAATTGTCAGCTGCTGACCCAGAGAAGTTTCAGTGATAAATGTTTTGAGACAAAATAAATCAGGTATTTATTGAGCTACACAGATGACCTGATATCCCAAAAGCTTCTTTTGCATTGGTTTCATACAGGATCAGATAGGTACATGTACGGACAGGAAGAACAAGCTATTGTGCTGTGTGCATCTTTTAGAAAAGAATGTGCCCTCTCTAACAGGAATCTCTGAAATGATCTTTAGCTGTTAAGGGCTTGTACATCTGACAGGGCTTAAAGTTGTGTGCCTAAATAACAGTTCTCATTTCTGAGAGCATCATGTTAGCTTTCTGTGTTTTAAATTTCCTGGCTACAATATCCAGCTTTGCAACATTCCATCATCTACAAGACTCTCCAGTCTAGAGTTTTCCCTGATTTAGGACATTAACAGTAAATCTCACAGGAACATGCAAGTATTGATCACTGATAACAGATTCATCAGGGTGGGGTTTCATTCCTTAGGAGTCTCTGGATTGGCTTCTCTGAGTATTATTTCTTTGTATTGGTTTGGCATGGCCTGGTTTTGGGTAGCAGGGGGGCCACAAAGAAGGCTCCTGTGAGGAA
>VZRO01008200.1:558154-600938 GCA_013397915.1 Daphoenositta chrysoptera
GTGGGAGGAACCCCACAGCTTCACAGGGGAAGACTCCTCTCCCGGAGCAGCAGAAGGAAATATCAGTGATGGACTGACCAAACCCTCCACCCCCTGTCTCCCTGCGCTGTCAAGAAGAAGTAGGCAGGGCCTCTGGGGTGGAAGATGTTCTAAGGGCTTATTTTACTTCCCATTGTCCTCTGATTCTGTTAGTAATAAATTCACTTCACAACTTAAGCTGAGCCTGTTTTGCCCTTGAAGTGTTTCTCCCAGTCCTTATCTCACTCATGAAGCATTAGTTAAATTTTTTTTTCCTTCTCCCTCCTCTGCCCAGCTGTGGCACTGGAGGGTGAGCGAGCGGCTCTCATGGGTGCCTGGCGTTGGGCCAGTGTCAAACCATGACATTCTTTTACTACGAGTTTGGAGGAAAACAGTGTAACAAATAATTTCTACAACACAGTGAGAAGAACATGGGAGCTGACTATGTACAGAAGAGGTAATACCTTATTAACTAATTCTGTCTCTCTTTCCTCTCTCTTGTAGCTGGTTCTTCTTGAGGCAGCTCTCCTGCTTTGTCTGTCCCGTTCTAGTCTTAGTGGGTGATGTCCCAGCAGCTCTAACCCTCAGACTTCGGTACCTCACTAGGTGTGTATTGCTCAGTTTTCTCTGCATGCTTTCTGGTGTCGCATGGGGGGCAACAGTCATGTTATGCTACTCATCTCTCATGGCACTTGAGGCTGAAAATGTCATCAGCATGTGTTATGCTTCCATTCCATAGATTCTTTAAGCCCCATTTTTGCTGTTATTCTGCTGGTTTTCTTCCGTGGTGAAGCACAAAGCTGCTGTTTCCATGCACACTCACAGGCCTTCGTGTTTGCTCCTACAGCTGCTGAGCTGCTGTATGAATGAGCTTCTTGATGCTCATAGAAACATCTCTTGCCAGCAGGACTGAGTAGTCTTGGATTGCTTTTGGATAGAGCAGCAGTGGGGCAGCTGAGCTGAGCATCCAGACTGTTGGACATGAGAAATCCCTGAGAGCCTCTTCCTCTGATGCTGGGAGAAGCCCCTGCTGTGTTCTGTAGGTGGCGGGTGGACACTGTGCTCTGCAAACGCAGCTCACTCACGGACCTGATCTCCTTAGGAACACACAGCACTTTGAAGTGCAGGGGATTTGAGGTTCTCCATGACTGTTAGGATTTAGGTGCCCAAATCTCACAGAACTTGACCCCTCTTAATCCGAAGGGCTCTTTAAAAACTCTTGGCTATCAGCTACATCCTCTAATAGCAAAATTAGCATGCAGAGTTGACTCATGTTTTTTGTGGAGCATCAAGTGACCCTTGGAGTCTTGGCAGTGTTTCCAAGAGCCTCAGACTCGGGTGTGAGCTGGGGTATTCATAGTGAGCAGGACCCCTGTTTCAGCCCTTTGCACTGGGGTGATTTTCATCCTCGGTGAGCACTCAGGTTCTATTGACTCAGCAGGGGCCTTTTGATGCATTAGTTTTTCACATGAACGGTCAGAATAAGCACATCCTCTTACTCTGCTCTAATTCTAGTGCAACACTAATGTATTTAGAGTCACGTAGGCAGGAGAGAGATTTGCTACTGTCAGCGTAGCCTTTGATACTCTGCAGGCAACTGTTTAGTGTCTTTAGAAGTGCAGCCTAAGGAATAATTTTTACCTGGCTGCTCAGGGTCTAATATTTTCGTTTATTGATACCCTTTGCAATGCACTTTAATTTATTTACAAATGGTAGCAAATTGCAAGTGGCAGCCTGAGTAACTGACTCATGAGTCAGTACTTTTTTTTTCTCCTCCAGTCTAGACTGCTGATAATGTAAATTGTTGAAACCCTGGGTAAATAATTAGGGGTGCAATCAACAGCAAGCAAGTATTTATCTGCTAATAAAACATTTGAAATGCGGAAGTCTGTCTCTGTCCAACAGTTCTTAAAAGGCAGTTATTGGTCCTACTGCTGTTTCTGCATAGCAATTAGGATTTTTATGGTCACTAATTGTACATCTGAAAATTTATACACTTTATTTCCTGCATGTGTTTTTCTTTGCATAGAGAAAAGAAGCACAATATTTATGGTTATAAGGAGGTTAGAACTATACTTTCTGCAGGGAGATCTCTCTAGAGATTTGTACCATTTATAGAACCCAAATTTTGCAGTTTTTCTCATGTGTGGCGTCAAGGGCTTACATCTCATTAAGGATTTTTTGAATGGGATCTTTGTCACATTCTCAAAATGTGACTTGAAAGTTATATACCAGCTCAGTCATCAACTCGATTTTTATTATTAAAGCTGTAACTGCTTCTGAAGAGGGGCTTCTTGATTTTTCATGACTGTTGATAATGCTTTTCCTTAGAACAGAAACTTGCATTATATGTTCTACAAGAAACCTGTTTGTTTTAAATTTACTTACTGTAGATAACATCTTGTCATCTTCCTTCTATGTCCCCACTGGATTCACTTTCTGAGATCATTCCACAGAAATACCCAGCCTGTGGGACCCCCAGAAGATGACTTGTGTCATACCGTGGTTGCATGTGAGAAAGAGCAGTTCTGGCTGCAGACAGTGAGGTTCCTGAAAGCTGGGCCCCTGTGGGGGTGACTGAGGAGACCTGAATTCCTGCTCTGCAGCACCTCGAAGGAGCCTGTCTCCATTCATTAATCCCTGACTGATCCAGACTCTTTTCTGGGCCCTGGAACATCCCCTCATGAGGTGTTTTTGGATCTGTGGCAGCCAGGCTGTTGATCTGCCCTGGCATGAGGGCAGTGATGATCAGTAACCCAGGGGTTGTCTCAAGGAATGTATAGTTAGAAATGCCACCCCCACCCCCCAGCTATGTTCCTTCCAAAATCCGACTTCTGCCCGGGTCTGTGAAATCCCACTTCTTTCACACTCCAAGGAGTCTGTGAGCATGCCTGCACTCCTGGGAGTAGAGACAACAGAGCTGTCTCCATCTGTGCAAAAGCAGGGAAGCACAAAAGCAGAAACATGGAACTTGGCTGTGCACGAGCCAGCTGAGGTCCAGAAAGTCTGGCTGTGTTCATGTCTAGCTGTGCCAGGGCTAAATCACGCTGAGATGGAGCAGGTGAGTCTTCTGGGACTTCCCATGAATCATATTATCCTTTTAGAGGGTTGTGATTCTCCTTTGCAGAAACCAGTGTACACTCTGAAGGTTTTATAGACTTTTAATAATCTGTTGGAAGGTCTCAGAAGTTGGCAGCTTGGTCTGTATTTGACTAGTCTGTGACATCTGGAAAACCCTTTGGTGGTTTTTGGTTTTCTTTCAGAATTTCAATAGAAGTTAAATCAGTGCATAAATGAGAAAAGTCATTTCTGCCTACTGGTCTGCAAACATGAAAGCCTCAAGTCATGGTTATAAGTACACATCATGAGAGTAATACATGATAATCCTTACAGTGTTCCCAACATGATTTTATATTAACCTGATCCCTTTCAACAGCAACTTTCTAAGGGTTAGCAATGAACACAGAGCTACTGGCAGGTTATTCCCCCTGAAATCAGGCTGTATGTCATTGGGTATGGGTCTGTCATTTCTGCCCCAGTGTCTTTTCAGCCTATTGGGTGATTTCAACCATATTTGACAAAAGAAAGGAGACTTTGAGCCTACTTAGGAGTTTCCAACAAACTGTAAAAACATGCAGCTTGATCACTACTAATACTCCTCTTTGGGAATATAACAATATTATGACCATGTTATTATGAGCTACCAAAGATTCTGCACAGGAGAGAGACCTGATAAATGTAACAGTCATGGGAAATGCATCAGTCAAGAGTGTGCATCCTCCAAAGGCACTGAACGATGAACTGCAAAGCATCAGGAAGCAGGGAACTATCTGTGCCCATGGAAATCCTTGTTGATAGATGGAAAACAAAGAATCTTTGGCAGCAAATCAAGGGACAATTTCTCAGGATTTAACTCTCAGCACAGAACATGAAGAGTTCTGGAATTACAGGAGCTCGAGACAATTCTGCCTCTGCTCCTCTCAGAGGTGCTTTAAGTAGCTCAGTAGTAAAGGAGTTACTTCTTTAATGGAGGATTCTGTTGAGGCCATCATTTATGCTTATATTATACTGCTGATTTCATAGTTGTAGTAAAACGTTTTAAATGGTGTTCAGGTCACAGATCTGTGGAGTCAGTGGGGAGTTTTACTGCATGCACGAAACAGGTGGAGATAGAGTTTTAAATGGGTTATTTCATAATCCTGCTAGAGAAGACATAAGGCAGAAGTTCTAACCCATCCAGCTGGTTTCTGAGTTCCTTTTTCTGCATTGAAAGGCAAGCAGTCCTCTGTGTTTTCCATGGAAGATGTTTGATTTTTTCATTTGCATTATTAGCAAACAGCTGCATGAAGGACTGTTTCATTGGCTGAAATCATCAAGCATTTCAACTGCAATTGCACACTCTGCATTTAAAAATGTTTTCCATGTTACAGTGTGCTGCTATAATTTAAAAATGAAAATTATTTTCAGCTACTGTCTGTTATGTTTGGGGGGGGTGTGGAAAAAATGGACACAATTGTTTTCTTAAACCATGAAGTTTCTGTCCTTAAAAATAATAAACTTCTCACTTATGCTGTTAAAGACAAAAATTCCAGGTGTCTGTAGAGAGAATGTTCCTTGTTCCCTCTAAAACCATATCTTTTTTTATATATTTAAGTACATTATTATTTGCACAGTGAAATTAGCTCTGCAAGAGGGATGAAAACCCTTGTCAGAGCACTTTTAGCAAAATGATCAAAGGAATTAAATACAAATTCTCTCAAAGGTGAGCATATTTTTTTTTCTTTTTTGAACACGGAAGTCTTAGATTAATTACTTTTAATTTAAAATCAGATCAATGGATAGAAAGATGGGCGCTTTTCAAAGAGCACTACAGTTTGCTTCTTAGAGTGATCGGTATTTTTGCAGGGTGACTAACGATGTGCATTTTTATCTTTAACCTCTGACCTGTGCCCTCCCCACCCTTTACCTAACCCTCTCCGTTTGCCCTGGTCAGTTAACAGGCAGGAAGCATTTGAAAGCAGTCATGGATGACTATGATATCAGGTCTGCTGCCAGCATTTTAGCATCTGTTAAAGAGCAGGAAGCTCGTTTCGAGCGGCTCACCCGCGCACTTGAGGAAGAGCGGCGCAATGTCTCCTTGCAACTCGAGCGTGCCAATCAGCCCGCAGACCGAATGAGCATTTGCAACATTGGCAATGGCCAGCCCCTGGCAACCGCCTGGCAGCAGCTCGTACTGCAGGTAACAGCCTGCTCCTGTCACTGTCACTAGAGTCCACCCCTAGCACAGTGTCCCATTCCAGAAAGTCGGTGCATCGTGTGTGTTGTCGGCATCTCATTATTGCGTGGCGTGTCTCTGATAGCCCCGAGCTGGGGTGCAGTTTGTGTGCTTCACCGAGTCATCTGCAAGCTCAGGCTTCAGAGCCTTGGCTTGGAACTTGCTCTTCCTCTTAGCTCATGGGATGCTTTTAAAAGTATGTGCGTACTTGAGTAAAAACCCTAAAGAGGGGTCTTCACACCCTCCTCTAAATCTATGCACTTGCTGTAAGTCTGGTGATGTGCTTGTGATTGAAAAAGAAGGCTGAATCATAATCTCCATAGCAAACAGAATTTCCATTAGAAATAGCTGGACTTTGAATAGAGCGAGCAGCATGAAAAGCAGGGATTTCCCTCCTGCAAAGCCTCATTGTCTGTGTAGGGAGGACTTCATAATTTGTTTCTCATGTGCAGTGAATCAATAGACTATTTTAATGATGCAAACTGGCTTTGTGGGTAGCTATAGATTTCCAAATACTGTTTTGCTTGATATACATTCTTTAACTGTTTAAATGTGCAATGATAAACTACTTAAGTCTCTAAATTACTACAGCTCTCAAACTGCTCTGACACACAAGGTAAGTCATGCAGAAGCAATAGTACCATTTGTGAGGGGCTGTTTCCTAAGAAAACATTGTTCAATTCAGAAGGAAACTCTGGGCTATGACGATTCTAAAAGTTGTTTCCCAGTTATACCAGACTGTTTTACAATTATACTTGCATTGAGCTGTATTCAGGCAGACTCTGCCTTAAATTATGTTAGCACTGCTTGTCTATTTACAGCTGCCACGTTTTTGTACATGTAGATGCTTGAATTTGGGGTTTCATGTGAAAGGAGCAGCCTGGTTAAGCTAAAAGTCTGACCATGTCTGGTACAAGCTGTTGGTGGTTATCCTCTGACAAGCAGCTGGGCTGGGAGAGGGGAGATGTGCTTACGTATTTTTTATAGGAAAAGGACAAGTTCACCTTCACTTTTTCTGAATGACTTTGTGCAAAGTGCCTGATTAATAGCTTCAGAATGAAATTCCTTATCCACAAAACTGATGAAGCATGAGTTTTCTGCAGTGTAATGGCTTAAGGTCTAACCACTTCCAAGAAAACTTAATAAAAGAGTTTTAAGTTACTGGGGTCTACGTGACTCTTATGGACAAACAGCCCCTGTAAGTGACCCCAGACTGAATCTGCATATGCTCAGCTCACTGTCACTGGGTGAGGGGAGCTTTAATTCATTGATAATTAGCACTGAGGTTTTTAGAGTACCTTGTATATGAAATAAAATGGTTAAAAACTAAATATTCACAATTAAGAATCAGTGTAAGGTTAGTTGTGTGAATTTTCATAAAATATACCAAGGGCCAAATTCCTCCCTGACTTACTAGAATTAAATAGTGTTTAAATGAAGGATGAAAGCTGTACATTCTCCCTTATGCAGAATATATAACCTTTTCATCTCTAGTATTCTATGTTGCATTTCATTGTGCAGAGTACACAAAGCAGAAGGCTCTCTGTGCTCTGCTGTCCCTGGGGATTGCTCACACCCTGTAGTGAAATCCACCTCTGAGGCTGTTCAGTGAGGGCTGGCTGATTGCTGCACATCACCCCGTTCAGCTGTTTGTTATAAGGAATATTGCAAAGTAACTCAAGTAGCAGCTTTTCCATTTGGAACTTGCATGGTGATTATACATAATCTAGTTATTCTGAGTAGAATTTGGACAAAAGAAATGAGGGTTAGCTCTGTTTTATGAGAGTGACAAATAATCTTTAATCATCTTCACAACCAGGCATCAGTTTTCCATGTTGTTTGTTTGTCAAAGTGGAATCTGCCAAAGGGATTTGTTAGTTAAGTGTGTATAGCCAGGGCTTTGTTAATAGAGTCTCTCTCAGCACTTTTTTTTAATATACAATCCCACAGTTACTCTCTTCTTAGAATAGAAAATTAAGCTTTTTTTTTCCCCTTTTGATTTTAGACAAGGAAAAGTATTATATATATGGGCAATGTGCCAGGAGTGTAACAGTTTTCTGAAGTCCTCAAAAGACAAAATCAAGGTCTTACAAAAATATTGATTCAAATTAATTAATTCTGGAACTCTTATTTGATTTTTTTCTTTTTCTTTTTCTTTTTTTTTTTAATGCTAGCTTTTAACTTGTTCCATAACAGTAACTCCTTGTCCTAGACAGCCCAGTTAGCCATTTGCTGGTGAGTTCTGCCTGTTCAGCTTGAATTCCAAATACTGGAATGGAACATGTGAACTCTGGTGCACTTGCTGACTTTTCCTGTGAGTGTGTATGCCATTGAGTCTTTTGGCCCTTGATGAGAAGTATCAGATCTGCAAATGAGGTCAGGGATGTGCTGTAATTGCCAAAAAATGCGTGCATAGGCTTCTTGACTTTGCATTAAGAAAGTGTGGATATTTTTTTCTAAAAATTACCTTAAAGATATTTTAATGGGAGAAGTTGATTAATTGGACAATCTAAACAAATCATTAATGGTTTGTTCAGATACTAAAGCTGAGATTATTCTTTAACAGGAAACTTTCTCAGAGGAGGGGTTTCTGGGAAACCTCACAATGAGAGGTTCTAACTGTTGTTGAAAAGTCTCCCAGTCGTGTTAGTGAGAGTCTTTTATTCAGGTAGTGGCCAAGGCATTTGTGTTTCCTTAGCCCACTGCAGAAGGCAGTGCCTGCCAAACCTGCAGGCTCTGCAGAGGTTTGTACCCTTCTCTGTTCCTGCAGGAGGCCGTGAGCAGCTCCTGCCAGAGGGACAGTCAGCTCTAACCCACACGGGCCCTGGTGAATGGGGACAAAAGTGCTCTTTGTGGTTAATGCACTTGGGGTGAATGTAACTTCTGCCCTGTGCAGCTTCCCCAGTCTTCTCTAGCTGCAATTAGTTTGTTGCTGAGTGTGCAGCCAATGACATGAATTAGGGTGTTTCAGCTCTAGAACTTTTGGAAGATATGCAGCTTTATACGTGTGTTAATGTGGATTTTGAAGTGGTCAAATAAAGTGCTCTTTCAGACTAAGAACCCTCCAGACAAAAGGTCATTAGTTATACAGTGAAACCTTGGCATTAGTCTGGAAAATGCAACATTTAATGAAACTTCAGTCATAGATCTTTTATCTGGTTAATAAAATCTCCTAAAACTCACTGCAGTTTTTAAAGATATTCTTGACTGTCTCTGGCCTTGAGTGGTGGGAGCCATGTGGCTGGTCACTGCTGTTGGTTTTTGGAAGTGAAACTCTGGTTGTACTGAAAACAGAAGAGTGGTCTGTCGATGTGTATTTGTGTTTGCTTCTCTAACTTTTGAGGTAAATCTTGTACATTGGTTATTACAGTATCCCAGGCCGTGGGAGTCTTGGCAGTGTTTGCCTTTTGATGATTTACCAGGGCAGGCACAGTCCAATAAGTGTCTGAGTCGCTGGTGAGCAGCACCCATCATGTGTCTTCTACAGGTTCAAGTATCTAGTTGATAATGTTTTTCACAAGCCTGAGAAATCTTACTGCTCTTCGTGTATGAGGTATTTAGTTTAATCTACCTGGCTTTATTTAACTTCTTTCACATCAGCCTTCTGCTGCTCTTCACTGTGGGAGCTGAAGTTGGGCAGGGAGGAGATAGAGATGTGCCCATGTGGGGAATGTGTTGTGGTGATGCAACATCAC
Source organism: Daphoenositta chrysoptera (assembly GCA_013397915.1). Taxonomy (NCBI): domain Eukaryota; kingdom Metazoa; phylum Chordata; class Aves; order Passeriformes; genus Daphoenositta; species Daphoenositta chrysoptera. Next base: position 567,143 of record VZRO01008200.1, read on the forward strand.
CACCACAGAACATAACTTACTACTACTAAAGAGTATTGTCATATATATATATATACATATATACTTTTATTAAAATATTAGACATGTGATACTTATTAAGCACAAGGCTATACCTGACTTGGTTTAAACTGGCAAGGCTCCATGGGTTTCAGAGAAGCTCTGTCAAATCTGATCATCTGGGGAGCTGAACAAGGTTTGCATTCAAAGATTATTTGCCACTGGTACGTGGTGACAACTTCCATTCCTGTTAATGTTGCATAACCAAAATAAAGTACAGCATTCAATAAACCTCTGTTGCCAGCAAAAACACTGTAACAATACTTTGACTTCAGAGATTCTGTAGTACCTTATAGGGATTTGAGAGGTGTTTCTGTCAGAAAAAGGTATTATCTCCCTTCTTACAGGTAGGAAAGCTGTGGGAGTTGCCAAATTTCACGTGGTACAAATAACAGAAATCAGCCCATTACATGCTGGTGCAGGGTTTTACTTATCAGATAATACTGAGTCTTATGTGCCTGTAAGAAGTAACATGGGTTGGTCTGAGAAGTCTTCACACTGACAAAATTATCCAGTAATTAAAAATTTATTACATTTGACTGTTACTTTGATTCTTTTAGGTTCCCAGTGGTAGGTTTGTTGGGGTGTTCTTATATGAAAAAATCAACCAAGTTAATAGAATTAGTTTTTTTCTTCACTTTGCAAATATGATTATAGCTGTTCAAGGAAAATTAGCTTATGGAAAAAAGCTACAGAATGTTTTCATAGTTATGATTTGGATCATTTATATGTCGGCTTATGTTTCAGAGAAATAACACCTGTTTGAAAACAAACACATTTTACTTTTTTTTTTTTAAGGTAGGTATTTTAAAGCCATAATTAAGCACCAATATTCTTCAGTATTTATGTTAACCTGAGGTACCTGTGACTTCTGCCAAAAATGACATTTAGTGAATTGAGGGTCATTTTCAAATAAAAGGTGAACTCTAAAGCATACCAGAACACATGGCGAGAATTTTTAAAAAAATACAAGATTAGCTCAAATTGCTTTTCTAAGAAAATACCATCAAGTTAACCTTTCTGAGTCAGCCTGGGCAACAATAACGCTTCTGTCTGTATTTTATTACTTTTATTTAAGATTCTCTGCTCCACACTGACGTAGTGCAGACTGCTAGAATATAGAGGCTGTTTCCAGTGCTTTGATAGTAAGAACATGGGTGCATTAATATTGTACATAATGGGTATATTAATACTGTATATATGTTTAAACATATCCAGAGAAGAAGCAAAAATGAGTTCTGAGCTTCACTGAATCTAAACCTTGCCTTTTCTCTCTTCTGTGTCTCACGCAGAATGCAGATCCATCTTTGTGTGTAAAGTTTTATGTAATTAGTTCGAGTTTGTAGTGCCTCTTGGCGTCCTGTGTTATATAATATATTTGTGCTCGTATTAAGGGACTGACAGCATGGAAAATTCAATTTTTTTTGCCTTACAGGTAAGGTCAGGTACAGACAACAATGCTGTCGGTTCATGACAGCTCCCTGGTGTTCCAGTACTATTTCCTGCTGCAATGCCAAATACCAAGAAAAAAACTCATTGGTGGTTAACCCATCGATGTTCTCCTTCTGCTAGTATTGATAGGTAGCAAAATGTTGAAAGAACTTGCAGGGATAATGCTAATTCCTTTATAGACCACATGAACCATAGAAATGTACATTCTGCTTGAGGAGTACAGCATGGTTTGGTGTCAGTCACCTCCTGTCTGATCTGGGGCTGCTGCTGCCCCTGCCCAGCTCCCCTCTCTCTGTAATTTGGCTCATGTTCCTTTGGCCTGCAGCTTCCTGGGAGTTACAGGGGCACTCGCTCTGCCCCCGGCCTGATCCTGCAAATTCAGTGGGAAGAGTTACTGAGCTTCTAGGAGTGACCTGGGTCAGGTTTCAGCTTCTGCATATGTGCAATATTCAGAGGTTCCGGGGAGAAGGAGGAGGGAGATTTGGGAATATGATTCCCATGAGAGAATGAGTTCTTAGATCAGAATTCAGTGTGAGTTGAGAGATCCTTGCAGTAGCAAGGGATCCCAGCAGTTAAGAACTGCACCAGGAGCCATTACTCAGCTGCTTTTCAGGGAGACTTGTTCCCATCTGCTCCCATCCCTGGCTTCTGCTGTGTTGGACACGATAATAATTCCAATCAGCTTGGAGGATGGAGCTTTGAGCACCTTTTTTATGGACACTGTCCCATCTCTGTGAAAGCATCAGCTCCTGGTTTAGAGTAAGAGTCAGGAGCTTTGGCTGATAGCTCAGCAGGAGTGGAAGCTGAAGCAGGAGCCCAAATCCCTGCAGCTGGCTTGGGGCAGGGCTGCTGCCAGCCCACACCCTGCAGGCCTGGGCCAGAGCAGGAGCCCTCCTGCAACTACTGCAGGTGTCAGAGACTTTACAAAGTGACAGCATGGCCTGTGGCACCACTGAGGAGCTCCTGCTGTTTGCCTTTCTGCTGGCATGACCCAAATTCTAAAGGAAATCTTACAACCTGCTTCATGTATTGCAGGAGGGATTCCATAGAATTCCAAAAAAAGCAGTTTGTGCAACAGGCATCATGGTATATATCAGATGAGAGGCTCTGAAAATGGACTCGAGTGGTATTCCAGCAAGAATTTACATTTCCTTGTTCTTCTACTTCTTGAATAGTCTCACCCCTGTGATTATTCTTCAGTCTTCATTTAAGGCCTTACATGGTAAAAACATGGATATAAGTGAATGGGAATATTAGTATCAGTTTCAGCAACTAAGAAGCTTTGACCGTCTGAATCAGAAGCTGTGCAATTCTTTCCAGAAGGGATTTATTTGATAAGCAAACCACTTAAACCCCACTTATGAGAGTTATTTGGGGCTCAGAACTGCTGGCATGCAGCAGAATCCACTCAAAACCTGATGGGTTATCTGAGAAGTGTTTGTATAAAACTTTGTCAGTGAGTCTAGTTTAAAAAGTAGATTCCAAACGATACAATAAAAATAAAAAGGGAACCCAGTAACTGAGAAACTGACCCTCTGTCTGGAGGAAGAATGACTTTATTCTTTACATGATATGTTTTTTTCAAAATTTAATTACATACTATTTTACTGCTTTACACGTGTAGGTTGAATATATACTTCCAGCTCCAAAAAGCATACCTTTTCAGAAATGTCATTTTTCTCTCTGTCATCAAAAGTACCTCACATTCATGTCTCACACTTCATCTGTTAAGTATGTGCTGTGCAACTCTCCGTGGGAACTGCTGAATTCCAAAGTGCCATCTAATGTTTGTCTGCAGGACAGCAGCTGCCTTGCAGTAATGATTGTAATAGTGCAAAGCAATGGCCATGTTTGCCCAAAGCATCTCAAATATTTTTGCAGTTTCATTTGCCTTGAAAGTTTCAACTCCTTTTGTTTTGTGTAAATTTTTATTGAATGAGGTTTTGGAAGCAACTGAAAAGCAAGGGTTTTCTTATTTTGTTTGCCAAGACTTGTGAAAGAATGATTTTTCACAACTTAGCCTTTCTGGCCTGGAGCTGTGCCAGGTTTAAATTAAAAATATTTAAATTGAATGACAAATTCACTGTTCCGTGGTAATTTTCCATGATTTTACATTGCTTTACTAATAGAACTATGTTTTCTTCTAGGAGAACATATAAGAGAAACACATTAAAATTAAATTCTGATTGCAGTGTGTTCTTCATTATGTAAACAGGCATCTAGGTTGTTCTTTGCATGATGTCTCTGAGTGTTACAACATCAGCAAGTATAACAGCAAGTAATTATTAAAAATGTCTTAAAACAGGAACATTAAAATGTAAACATTAAAGAGTAGTATCAAGTTTAACAGGATTTTTTTAGAAAACAACTTTGGAGTCACATTTACCACATTTGCTTCTTGATAATTAACATGAATCATCTTATATTAAAGTTGTGATTTATTTTTCATGTCCTGCTGCTTGTTTGTTTTTAAGTTCAGACAGCAGAACATGATTAATTGTCCTGGCTTTTTAAGATTTTTAGTTGTCCTACATTTTAGTTCCCAAGCGTAGGGCTGTACTAATTTAGCTGGGATGTTCAGGAAGAAAGATTTTAAACCATCACAAAATCTTTTTGCACTGCATCTCCCAATTTGATGGAAAGATTTTGTTCCTAATGCAGGCCCTGACCTGTAGGGGTGCAGCGAGGCAGAGCTTTATCCCCAGGAGCCGGGGCAGCCTTTGTGAGCCTCTTCCCTACAGAGCCACCTGTGGCTGCAGAAAGGGTTTGCAGAAACTACAAAACCACCGAGCAGCCAACCTGGCAATTTCTTCTTCCCCTGAGCCCTTTGGGCTTTGGACCTGCAGGGTTCAGCCTGGCCTTTAAACTCAGAAATTCTCTGGAGTTCCCTTTCAGCTGTCAGCAGTGTCTGTAAGCTCTTGTGAACTAATGCTGAAGGAGCCCAAAGTGGATGTTGGGTTTTGATGACATTGATAAATTACTGAGTCTTTTGCTAGTTTAGGCCATCTTGTTAATGGTTCAAATTATGTTCCTGCTTGCTTTGTCACAAATGTGGAGTAATTCACTGAAGTCATCAGTGTGACTGAGAACAGAATGGCCAAAGATGGCCATGGGCAGCCTGAGGCTGTGTGCCAACTATAATTAAAGCCTTGGATTTAAATAAATGTCACAGTTTACTCTTTATTTAGATATTATAAAAAAACCCCAAAGCACAAACCAACCAAACAAAAAAACAAACAAAACCCCAACAACTGCTTCTTTTTTAAGCTACTAATTTACTAGCTGAAGAGAGTATTTTTTATCCATAGTTGTGGTGACTGGGAAATGCTGTAGAATACTGTCAGAGTTCATTTTAAGGACTTCATCTAAAATGCTGGCACAGTGGCATTTTTAGAATACTGTAGTTAAAGATTGAAAAGAACTATAGTGTCTGTGTTTCTGACCCATCTCAATTAGCTCTTCTTCCTTTTTGCAGTCTTATTTTCATATGTAACTATTTAAAATACAAGAAACCTGCTGTGGAATAAATTTCCTACACAGAGACCTTAATTCTTTCTTCAGAAGGGACTGCAGAACAGCTTCAGGTTTTGGTTTGAAGAGAACAGTAATTACCATGAAAATGGGTAGATTGTGCAGACAGTTATCAGTCCAGTACATCATGGCAAACCACATTTTTGCCTTCTGGATGAGAGAATGACGTGTTAAGCTGGTACCTTCTGAGCAAGTGTTTGTAATCTGCAGCATGAAATACAGCACAAATCGTCCGGAAAATCCACAAACCAAAACAAAATCTAAGAAATGAAAAATGGTTAATACTGGGTCTTTCTTTTCCTGCATTTGAGTCTTTGTTTTCCTTTCCAATAACTATAGCATGAAATTATGGTCACAGTACCAACCTTAAACTTGATTTGTTTTCCTTGCTGTTGTCATTCTGTTATAAATGTCATGGTAATTTAAATTTTTTTTTTCATAAACTGGAGGAGGTTTTTTTTATCCCTTTAAAATGTAGTTGATTCGTACCTAAATGAAGCTCCTGGGAAGAAACATAGGTCATTCATTCAACTGCAACCTATATGCAGTGACATGTAGCTCCCTCTGTCCTTTGTTTCTAATGCAAGCAGTGCTGTCACCAGACTGTCCTTGTTCTCATCCTGTCATATGACAACTTAGATGAAATGGAGTTGACTGATATTAGATGTAGCAAGATGGAATCTGTGTTGGTATACAGATTAAAATCCCCTGAATTTACTGAAATACCTAGTGGTGTCAACCTATAGAAAGTGTCTGCTTCCTCTTTGCTGTATTGTTCTTCAGCCTTGGGATCCTTTAGACCTCTTTTTAATACTGGCTTCTTAAATAAAAAAGACACCTAAAATCATCCTCCATATAAATACAACAGCTCCCTGATTGAGGCAACCTGGCTTTGTCTCCATTTCTAACCTTGCAGTATGGGAGCAAGAAGATTGTCAAAACCATGTTCATGGCAATGTTAGAAATATCTGGGTGGATGTGTCCTACTGGAGTCACGCAACCATTTTGGAGCAAGTACAGATGCTTTGGAAGGGCTCCTGTAACTTTTCAAATACATTTTAAAATGATGATAATGCTAACAGGAAAAGATTTCAAAAGGTATCTCGGAGATAGAATGTTCTGCTTTCATTTGGATTAAAATCACTACTGTAGGGCACTGTGACACATCCCAGTGTGCTGTGCTTTAGCTCTCTCACTTACCTTGTTTATTTGCTGCATGAAATTCACAGGACAATAAAATATCCTTGGCACGGAAGCTCCTGGATGAATATAGGCTCTCTTAATGTGGAGACTTGCCATGGGTGATGGTGGTGCTTTTGCCTATATGGTTAGCTGGGATTCTTGATTCATCTTGTGCCTTCTTGCTCTGTTGGCTTTATGGAAGTTACATATCACTGAAGCCATATGTTATGATCCCAGGCAGAGCTGTAAACCACTTCCTTTTTACTGCCTCTGAGAGCAGATCAATCTATAGCGCAGCACTAGTGATGGGGAATTTTTTAAGGGTAATGGGAGAAAATAAGAAAAGAGAGCTTGGCTGAGATACTATACTATTCCATCTTCCAAAGAATTAAATCCCTTCCTATTTATAAATTTTTAATTTCTCAGCAAGAAGAAAGAAGGTTTTCACCCTGCTTTTGCAGCTGGGAAAAAATGCGACAGATTAAGAATTTAAGGTTCATTTTTAAAAAAGAGGGGGAGGTTGTGATGTAGTCAGCAGTCTGATACTAATGGATGGAGTGTTTGTTGCCAGAATTTGGAAGTTCAGTATAACCTTAGGGATCTAATCCATAACTCTTCTTTAGGTAATTAGTTCTTTGACTTCACATTGCCAAATCTCAGTATTAAGAATTATAAGAGCTGGTAAAATATTGCAAGAGGCTAAGGGGACTTGAGATGTAATTTGCCCTTAAAAAAACGCAAAACTTTTAGCTTTGAGTCAAAACATTTTCAAAATTTACTTTACAACCAGAAGGCCTACAAGCATCCATTTTATATTTTAAGGGAAAAGCATGTTTTTAAATAACAACCTGACTCCAGCAGGTGGGACTTCAAAATTCAGCAGCGCTAATTTTGCATGGCTTGCACAAATACCTGTGGGTTTACAACATGAGAGACTTCTTATGTGAGTAAGAATTGGCAAGTCCATCCAGGAAGGTTTTCAGTTTCGTCACTTTGCATGCAAGAGTAGCTCCTTCAGTGCCCTATGGATATAAGCTTTACACCGTTTTTTTTCTTTGACAGTGTATAAAGGTCTGGCACATTGCCAGGTGCATGGCTAAATTGAATGGTGCTGTTCTGTGCCAGCATGGCCTCAACAAAAGTGGAGCTATTTTAGTTTGTTAACTGAAGAAAAGTTGGACAAGGAGAAGGGGTGGGAGAGCGCTTTACAAAAGTACAGGAGACTCTTACAAACCTAATTCCTTTTGCTTTGGCCTTTACGTATTTTATTAATGGTCACTACAGTTGCCTCTAAATTATTCCCCTGTGGATAGAATACACTTTTCCCTTCAGTGAAGTAAATCACTTCAGCTAAACCTTGTGGTACACCTACCATTGCCCTTGTCAAACTTTGCAGCATTTATTTTTAAACAAACTAGGATGAGCTGGATAACATAGTTCTGCCGTGTTCTCTGCCCCTAAATTACAAAGCTTTAGCTCTAATATACATCTGGAATGCTGATATTGGCAGTAGTAGGAAGTCTGAATATAGGATTAAATAGGTCTGAAACATTTCTTCCACTCTTAAATGTCTGTATAGGAGATGCCACTTTTTCACGTTCCTCTGGTAGGATTGATACAAATTAAATGTTACTTATGGTGACACTGGAAGGATGTTTTAAAATTTTCGGGGTACCCTAAAGCTGGGATGAAAAGACCCTTTTGTGCAAAGGTGCCTATTCTGATAATTAAAGATGATTCAACCGTACCTTTCTTCCTGGTGTATAGTTGGTCTCCCTGTCTCTGACTATGCCTGTTTTCCAGGGATAGTCTCTAATTTGATGCCAGTGTCTTTCAGTCCGTAATTACCACTGTTCAGCCAGCAGCTGTTACAGTGTAGGATTTACTGCTGGCTTTGGTTTGCTGCAGGAACCTAGAAGGAAGAGGGAGAACCACCATTGCCCCTTGGCTGGTGTCTGCAGGCACTGCTGGATTTTCAGCACTGGGGGCCTCAGCTCCCTCCCAGGTCTGGCCAACAGCTTCCAGGGAAGGGCAGGGCTCTGGTTCAGTGCTGGCTGAGCATCTCCTTTTGCCCTGTTGTGGCTCCAGGGGGAAAAATGCTTTAGGTTTAGTTAAGGTTGGTCTACACCTACAAACCTACATCTCTTTCTTTTAAGACTTGATGTCTTAAAATACTTAATACATCACTTTCCGCAATTTTACAGAAAAGGCAGAAAGAAGGATCAGATCCTAGAATAAGAAGTACGGGAAGGCTCTCCTTCTTCCCAGGTATTTCATAGATGTTCACAGCCTGGTTCAAAGAGTGAATGTTAAAATCTAGGTACTTCCAATTTACTAGAAATAGATGGATGTGAAAACCGTGTTGAACCATGCTGTGAAGTCCCCGTTTTTGTTGCAAAATGTGGTGGATGCAAGGCACAGCACATCTGGCATTCATTTAGGTAATGAGTAACAATCTTCTAATGAATGTGGGGCAGGTGTGTGGGCAGGTGAATGGCTTTTAAAAATTAGGCCAGTTGTACTTTTTAGCTCTAAGCCTCACCGCACCTGTGTAAGATGCAGAAGGGAGGAGACGGTGATAGAAGATCATCGTTCTCTGGTGTTGATGCATTAGGGATGCCATTAATCTCGAAGTGAAGTGCAAAAAGTAAGCAAGCGAGGGTTCCTTTCTTGTGCTTTCTTGAAGGCCGCCCTGTAATTCCGGAGGCAGCTGCGCTCTCGGGGCAGGGGCTGTGGGAAGGGCTCTCTGCCGCCGGAGCCGGCAGGTTACCGCTCCGAGAGACGCTGGGAACAGGCGGTTTCCCTCTTTGTCTCTGTAATCCATCAGGAGAGATCCGGGGGAGGGGGGAGAAGGCGGGCCGGGAAGCGGGGGAACCCCCGGGGCTCCGGGCGCGCAGNTCCGGCTGCGGCTGCCCGTCAGTGCCGCCCCCCGCACGGAGCCTCGCGGCGCCGGGGCAGCGGCGGCACAGCCATGTGAGAGGGACGCGGCCGCGTCCCCTGCCGGAGCCGCGGCGGGGCCGGTCCTCCCGGCGGAGCGGGGCTTTTCCCTGGATGGGCTCAGTCCGTGGGGAGGCTGCGGAGGGGCTCTGGGGCGCCGAGGGTGCCGGTCCGCGTACAAAAGGAGCGAGCTTCGCCGAGGGAGGAGGCTCTGGAGGCTGTCAGAGCAGCAGGCTGGGTGCGCGGAGGGGCTGCGGGCGGCCGGAGGGGTTCTGTGCTGGGGACAGCGGGACCGGCACCTCGCATAAATGCCTGCGGAACTCAAACAGGTTAGTGCGAAACTTGTGTCCTTCCCCTCGGGCTCTCCGGGCTCTGCGGCCGCGTGTGCGGGGTCCTGGTGGCGTGGAGAAAGCTGTCAGCGCTGGAAGCGGTTGTTTACTTGTGTTTGCATTCTTAGCTGAGAACTAAGAGCAAAAGCTGAGCTGCCCGTTCCAGCAGAGCATTCGAGAGAGATTCTGCTTTTGTCTCTGTTGTGTTGACTGGTGAAACACCCAAAAAAGCAAGCCATTGTGTTCTTTGACCTTCTCGTCCTGCTCAATAAATCTAGGGAGCTCTTTGACATGAACAGCTAGAAATAGTGCTTTTAAAAGAGAAAGCTTTGCTATTGTGCTTTTGTTAAATGTTTGCTTTTCCCATAATGCGTTCCCTGGCTTTCTCTTTGATTTTGTTGCTGGACATACCAGGGAAATAACGGTGGTTTTTCCCTCTAAATGTTATCTTAAACATAAAGTTCTCTTGGCTGTCATCCTAATAATTACAATGGACTTACAGCTTGGTGCAAAAATATTTCAAATATTATTCTTCACTTTCAAGTGTCATTGGGTATTCCAGGGCAAAGCTGTTGCAGACTAGATTTAAATAAATAGAGATCATGTAGACTGCTGTAATTCATAGGTGCTTTCCCTGGGTAACCTTCTTCTCCTACCTTGTAAGCCTCAGGAAACCAGATAAATTCAGGTGGTGGCAGGGTAGAGCTGCTTCTCCAACTAGGATGAGGTTGTGTCTTTTTCTTAATCTTCCTTTTTTTCCTCTGCCCTTATAATTTAAAACAGAGTACTTTAGAATAAGAGAATGCAACAATAATACATCACTGATAATACATCCATGAATTTGTTTAGGCTCATTGCACTGGAATTGTTAGAGTTTCTCCGCCTTGGTTTAACACGCTGTGTTCCACTCACCCGTCTCAGTAACAGAAGGCTGAATCATTTCATGATGCAAATAGGATGCTGATTTCCCTTGAGGGGAAAGTAGCCCTTTTAGCTGGGCCCTCGATTGAGCATTTCTTTGTCTGTAGGATTCCCTGGAATCGCGGTCCTGCCTGCTGGAGGTGGCTGATTGCTGGTTTGTTTGGGTGCTTGTTTGTGTTCATGCTACCTGTGGGCTTCTTAGGAAGGGATTTGATTTGTCTGTGGTGCTGTTCATATTGCCTGACCCACAGCTACTGTATCTGTCAAATTACATGCAATGGATTGTTGAGTTTTAGATAGATAGATCTAGTTAGCAGCTCCAAGGGATTTTGGTTTTGACTGGGTTTTTTAAATACATAAAGGAAAAAGCTGGAGGTAAGGAGGAGAATGCTAGGAGTAAAGAAAAAGGTATATTTTATGTCTTTTGACCCATGCAATACAGCTGTGTTCATGTCTTCTGGGTTTTCTGTGCTGATAGGCGGAAAAGCTTGAGTGAGAGTGGAAGGTTGTAGTTAATCACTTTAGGTCATGCTTTTTAGTTAGCTTGTAAATTCTTCTTCCATATCAAAACAAAAAAATCTCATGGTTTTAATTTTCACGCTGTCTGTCATAGCTGAGGATCAGACAGAGATATGCTGTTTTATCTTTTCTGTTGGAGGAATGGTTCTGGATTCATTCTGAGGTCTTTTTACAGAGAAACTGTTCAATCTGGTAGCACAGCAGTTTATTAGAGAATGCTTTGCTTAATGAAAGGTGGTAGTTTTAAGCCATGAGTTGTCAGATAAATTTATTGTGCAGTTACAGAGCCTCTAGAAAGTAATTCTTTAGCTGTAATGATCACAATTAAGTAAAACTAAACCAAATGAATAAATTACTTTGAGGTGGATGACAAGTCTGTACAATCCATACAGATAAAGATAGGAGAGATACTAGAATGGACTTCTGCCACATTAACTGAAGGCCTATTGTGTTTAGATAAAGACAGCTGTGAAATAGTAATTAAAAACAATGAAGAGTAGCTTCTAAGCATGCTTTTGGTTTTTGCTGGGAATAGTCAGGCTTCCTGAAGTTCTGGGCCACAAAAGCAGCATTGTACCTGAGAGCAATGGTAGAGGAACCAAATGCTGAAAACCATAAATGTGGCCGTGAGTGTGGAGGGTGGGTGTCACCTTCTTGAGTCCTCCCTTGGCCATTTCCCTTCCTGCTCGTGAGGGATGAAGGCTGTTGAAGTTTGTGCCAAGTATCTGCAGTCTGCAATGGCCTCGGAAGTAAGTAAAGAGTGTATTAAATTGAGAAGGATCTGGAAGTTTGGAACTGTTAAAATATATGTTCATGCAGTATCACATACAGCTTTGATCTGGATCTGAAACCTAAAGTGCTGGCTTGCCTCAGGGCCATGAAGTTGTGAAGGGGAAAGGAGTCACTTTAAATGACTTTTGCCAAAAACTCTTCAGTTCTCTGTTATTCTTGCTTTGGAAAATACTTTATTAACATTCTGAATTTAGTCACTAACCTCAGTAAGGCTGTCCTTCCTCAGCACTTTGTTCCTGAAGTTTTTTGCTAGAGGATGATACTGATGTGAGAGAGTATGAAATCGTAGATCTGGCAAGATGAAAAAGCAGTTAATGCATTAATGTTATCCCTGCTGTGTGTACCAGCGATGGAAAGCTTGTGGAAGAAATGTTCATGGAGGTGCAACATGCAATAGTATCATCATTCTCCAAAAAGTTGGGCAAGTCACATTAGAAAAACCAAATGAGAAAGGAGTGTAATGTCTGGCGTGGATCTCTGTAGGGATTCACTCATGGATTCTCACATATGACAGGTCTAATATGCTCTCCTACCTTTGAGTGAAGAGATGTAGCAGTCTGCAATACTGAGTCCTCCTTGCTCCCCCGAGCAGTCCCTTTGCCAGCAGTTGTGACCTCTGTAGCAGAGCTGGGCAAAGGGAGTCTGTTTTGGGACTCCCTGGGGCGTTGAACTGTGCCCTGGAGCTACTGAGCAGAGATGCACACTCGTGTGAGCTCTGCCACAGAGGCAGGAATTCTCTACAGGAGTGTGGATTTTGGAACTCTTCGGGCAGTTACTGCCCAGTTCAGGTGTGGAATGTCATAACTCAGATGTGAGGATGTGCCTTTACCTCTCATAGAGGAGCTGGTACAGCTGAGTCCTTCAGCAAAACGAGGAAGCCCTGGAGCTGCAGGAGGACACCTGTGTGGGACGTGGAAATGGAAGTGTTCTCTTTCTGAAAATGCCTCAGTAGGAATTGTGTTCCTTTAAAAGTGCTGTTGAGGTGTGATGGCCTATAATGTCCATTTTGTGTGACTGGCTGTGTGTGCATAGCTCTGTAACAGCAATGGGCATACCAAACAAAGCATTCCAGCAACTGCACTTCCCGAGGCCGTATTGCTGAACCACCTGTCCCGAAGGTCTGGAGCTGCTGTACATGGAGCATCAGGCTGGCTGCAATTTTTCCTTTAGTTACATTGCAGTTACTAAAAATAAAAACGTGTCTTGGTGGTTTTTGTTGCATTTGGGTTTGGTTTTTTTTTTTAAACAAGTATGTGCACTCAAGGTCTTTCCAAATGTAGAAGTACTGATTATGGAAGATAAAATGGAGAGAAAAGCATGTTAAACAACCATATTTGAAACTGGATGGACTGGATGTTTATAACAAGGCTGTTTGCAAACATTTAATCTCAAACACTTTTCTCCCAGGAGTTAATTTCTGCCACTAAATTAAGGTTTTGATTCAGTAGGAGTAGGATCAGGGCTGCTGGATGAAGTTCTGTCCTTGCATTTGAGTGTTAAAATAACAAGGCATTTTGCTCAATTTAAGGATTTTAGCATGTTCTCAGTATGTCTTTACCTGCTCCTGCCTCTGTTCTTCACTTGCTCCAAGTTATTTCCTCTGTACTAGCAAAATTCTGCAGCTGTTATGTAGGGAAACTTCTAAAAAGCTCCTGCTCCGGGCTGCACCACTGCTTGTTCTCCATTGGGGAAATATTTTTGGGTACTGTGGTGTGAGATGGGAGATTTATCTTTGGGGTTCAGAAAATCCTGTTCTTTTTTGCTGCTGATTGTTGGTGTCCCAAAGTGTGCAACAAGGTGCCCTCTTGGTAATGCAAACACACGTTTGAGGCCTATTCTGTGGACAAAATCAGCGAATTGATCCAGCTTAAAAACTGAAGCAAACCCTAGAGTTTAATGAAAAGAGTAATGGCATCCTGAACCAGACTGTTTGAGGCCCTTGGAAGGGTTGTACCTTCCTCCTGACCATGAAACAGGGAGGAGAAGTGGCTCTGTGTGAAATTACTGGGAGAAAGGAAAGGACAGGGGATGGGCAGGAGCTCATGTAAGGGCTCTTACTGGTGAAAGAAGGTGACAGTACAATAATCTGAAGTGTCTTGGCCTGGGAGCTCTGTATGCATCTGGTTTGGTCAGGTCTTCCCAGGGACAGAGAGGAGCAATAACAAGACTGTATTCTTCAGGGTTTTTAAAACCACTGTTGTTTCAGTAGCATGTGAGAAGTGAAACATAGGATTTTGCCAGTAGGTTTTCTTTGGTTTTGTTTTTCCAGTGGAGGTTTGAAGAGTAAATGGAGCCCCTGAAACGAATCTTGAGACTAGAGGGAGGGTATTTCAAATTCTTGGATAAAAGGAAAACCGAAACTCAAACAATGATAGTTTTAAATTTCACTGTGTCCTTTGTGTCTTCTGTCTCTCATTAAGCTGCAGCCAGGTTTTGGGACCTTTTTTTAATTTGCCTTTATACCTAAGAATGAGCAACTGTGACTATACCTGAGAGAAGCCAGATGAGCAATGCTTGCTTTTTCAGGGCAGCATAGTCTTTTGTATCTACAGATGGGTCGGCAGAATCCTTTTTGTTGTATTAAGGGGTGGAAACTCCATGAACTCAGTGCTCCCTGTATACTGCAGTAATGTGAAAATTCGTAACTTCCAGTGGTGTTCTCTGCCTCTTTGATGAGTCAGGCCCACACCTGCTTGCAGCAGGAGATTGAAATGCCTGAGTTTTCCCTTTTGTCTTATCCCACACATCTATCCTTAGCATCACAACTCCTCAGTGTTCAAGAAATAGAGTGTTTTAAGTAAACTTGGAGAATTTTTGAGCTTTGGAATTTCTGCCTCTGCAAGCCAAATCACTTGGCACAGCTCTGAACTTTTTTTTCAGTAAAACTTTTTCAGCAACACTACTGTAATGTTCAGAGAGATGTTCCTGAAAGTCTGTAATGAAACCAGAGTGAGGGCCTATTTTTATACTGTAGAGACTGTATTTTTGTGTGTGTTTATATATATGTGTGTGAGTATAAAAATACATATGTGGAGGAGATGAGAAGATGATTTAATTTAAGTAGCATTACTCTGGATGTATGTAGTGTAAGATTGATCAGAAGAATCATCTGGAATGTTAAGAAGTCCTTTTAAAGTACAAGCTTGTAATTGATTAAGGAGCTGATGAAAGAGATGCAACACAATTTGTTTATGGATGGTAGAGCCCTGAGATATAAACAGGTCCTGTGTGTGACCAGTATTATTCTGCTGTCTGAATTGTAAACTTCTGGAAATTGTTTTAGTAAGTTTTGCATCTGAAGATATTTGCATCCCTCTCTTTTGTTATGGTTCTCAGGTGAATTTGCTGTTAAGGGCAAAAAGGTCCTTTTGGCTCCTGGGCACAAAGACACAAACCAATGTCTGTACCAGAGTTATGCAGAGATGAGAGCTCCAGATTTGAATAAGATGAAGTTACTTGTTTAGGGAGTTTAATACAGGCCTTTGAAAGTATGTTAATTCCATGTAGCTCTGGAGAAAGGATTGATAAAGAAACCAGTATACAAGACTACCTATGGGGCTTCACACAGTACTGCATTGCAGTAATGTAAAACAAATGGTTTTGAATGGATAAAATTATTTATTTACAGAGCAGATTATGTGGCTGGCTAGATTTCTCCATCAGCACCTTCCTGAATCCTTGTTAATCACTGATAAACCAAACTAATTCTTTATATTGAAATGGTATCTGGAAGTTCTTTTATGGCACCGCTGTCTCATATTGGCATAAATTCTGTTGAGAAACTGCTCTGGTTCTGCATCAGGTCACGCTGATGTTCTCCCATGGACATCATTTACTTCAGGCACCTTCCTGGTGTGACCTTCTTGCCTTACTGAGGCATCCAGAATGGCCATTCTTAAATCATGGAAACTCAGGAATTCAAGGTGTGCGTAATGCCTTGGTTTACATGTGCCCTGAAGCCCTCAGTGCTGTGTTCAGGGCTTCAGCAGTGCCTTGCATCCTTTAAATGCTGTTACAGTTGAACCCACCGGCTAAACGGTTTGCACATCGGAGGGAAACAAAGTTCTGCTTTCCTCCCCAGGAAGGGAGGCCTGCTAATGCTCGTGGTTGGGTGAAGTTAACCACACTGTTTTCTGGATGAAATTCCAATGAATTGGTGGTGCAGAAAGCCTGCCCTTACCTTCTAGCACTGCCAGGTAAGTCAGTAGATCTTTATTAAATATTTGGCAGCTTTCTGAGGTGTGCCAGTTACGGTGTTAATTCACTCCTGCAGGGTGATTGTGTCTCAGGACTGAGTGTCAGAACCTGATGCTGCAGCTCCTGTCTCTGTTTTTCAGTAATATATTTCTTTTTCCACCCATGCGTTTTAATAAGCTTAATATACATTCCAGTTCTTCATTGTCCTCTTTGAGCAACAGGAGTGGTCTGTACTTCTGACTATAGTATGTTTACAAAAGTTTTAAAAAATTTATTCCTCACATTAGCATATGTAAATATGAGTAAATGTGGGCTAGACAAGGAACATTTCACATTTGTCCTTAGCAATTTCATCTCATCTGGGTAATTCTTTCGACCGAGACATGTTGTTTAATTACCTGAGGTTAGAATGCATCTTGGTCATGGTGACACATTTATCTTGTACTTTATGATGCAATCTTATCACATCCCATTTCTCTTCTCTTTCCTATTCAGCTTTTCATCTGTCAGTGACAGCCATGACACCAGTTAGTGGCACAGTAGTACCAGGGCTATGTATTAGTGCACACCGTTGGCAATTTTTAAGGGTAATACTTTGCTTCTAAGGTAAAATACTCATTTGAACAGGTTGTTTCTGGAGGGAAGAGCCATTTGTAATTACATCAAAACCAGCAGCCATCAGTCATTTTAGATGTAGGAGATGGCAAAAAAGACTTACTTGGATAACGTTCAGGAAATCTGAAGCAAACAGAACGTGACACTGCACCCTTCTCTCACTGCAAGGAGTGCAAAGAAACATTAATTCATTTTTTATGTACTGGTGATGGACCTTCATATTTACAGTTTCAGCTTTTATATTTTAACATACAAAAATAAGTATCTTCCGTCAGCTGTATGAAAAAGCAGAGTGAGAGGGAGAACATTGTTCAGTTAATTGCTGAAAAAGTTGTGACCCTTCTTAATATGTTGGATTGAAAAATTTCGTTTTCCCTACCACATCTTCAAGGGCCAAATCTTCAAAGAGAAAACTGCTGCTATATAGGTAACCAGGATTGAGGGTCAGACTTTCAAACCTTTAAGCTAGTATGCACCAGCTGCAGATATGATTAGAGATCAATTAAAAACTGCTGTGTCAATCTGCTGAATAATTTGGAAAACCTGACTGCTGGTTTTGATGTGTAAATAGCAACTGAGGCATCTGCCTGCAGTTTCTCTAAATCTAGCGTGACACACTCTTAATCCAGTAAGTTTTTCTGCTTCTTGGTTTTTGAGACTCCAGTCAAAATCATCTTTGTTTCGTTTACTTGGGATCAGTTTTATTTTTCTTTTTCCCACAAAGCTGACACTTTAAAATTTCAGCTTAACAGTGCCAGCGCAAACTTTACAATACTCAACTAAAATGTAATTTTCCTCCTTTGCTGCCTCCACCAAGAGGCATAGCAGATAATGTGTAACACCCATGCCTAGCTTGGCTGAATTCCAGAGCCCTTCCAGAAAAAGAGACACTGGTAAAATCAGCATCTGCCATGTAAATCAAGATAGTAAAGGAAGAGTCATGTCCACAGCAGCTGAAGTGCTGTGTATGCTTGCATAAATACGCTGCAAATGTGTGGGTGTATTTCATGAATTGTTGCTCTTTGAATTTTCTTGTTCAGAGAAACTTGGCTGAAGTACATTATGTGGATACTATTTTGGCAACTGGAATCACAAAAATATTTATGAAGTCTGTTGGGTTCTTCCCCTGTGCTCTTATCCCTCCTTCCTGTATTTAAAAATCCCTTAAGTGTTTTGTTTTATTCTTCTAAAAATTCATAGTTTAAAGGCACAAGGAGAATTAGTTTTCTCCTGGTTGTAAATTACAGATAAATGTTTTTGAAAAATTCCTTTTAAATTTAAGTCAATGGTTGAAACACAACACTTACACTACTTTTTTTCCTAATATTTCCTGTGGATTTTTGAATGACAAAAATTTGGGAAAAGGTACTTCCCTCTTAAAATACAACTCCCATCTTCTGCTGAGGTAGAATGTCAAGATGGCTTTGTTGAGCACTTCACAATATACCCCGAATAGATGCCCTCTGTTTTGGGGTTCTGCTCTATGGTATTTCCTGTGCTGGTGGTGGGAGTGCAGCCCTGCATTCCCAGAGATTGTGTGGGCTCCTGGTCCCACCCAGCTGAACACGGGCTGTTCACGTTGCTGGGAGCAGCTTTGGGACACACGGTGTGTGTGGGATGTAATGTGAGGTCATGAAGGCCGACTTCTCCATTGGACAAAGAAACTCAAATATTGGCCCTGGCAACTCCTGAGGTCCAGTTTCTCAGAATTGTTGCCTGGTTTGCCTGGTTGAGCAGTGCACTTCAGCCTGGGGTTACAGTGCCACTTCTCAGTTTTTTATCTTGTTCCTGAATTTCTAGACTCAGTTCTGATAGTGCCCACAGCTATTTAGAGCTGGTGTTCTTCAGAACTCGTGTCTCATTGACTCTGGAGAAGTACAGTCCAGATTTTGGCTACAGGTAGGTCCAGGACTTTATAAAATTATGTCTTTGGATTTAGTTGAGAATGGAAGGACAGGGAAGAGTGTCATGAGCAGATCAATTGCATTGGAAATGAAAGAGTTAAGAATGGAAATCTGATTGCACAGCTGAAATCTCAGTAGGAACTTGTGGTCTCCTGAGAGAAAATGCCATTCAGCACCGTTGCACAGAGTTATTTCATTCTTAATTTTAATTGACACGTCCCAGAATGCAGCTTTCTCTGACGAATCCGGGCGGCACAGAGGCGTTGTGAGTCTCAGTCTCTGTGTGGGCGATTGCTGTGTTTCAAATTCAGGTCATCATTAATTTCCCTTTGATACCAGCATCCTTTCTGCCTACCTTATTCACTCAATAGGTTGATGAAATTTGAATGAATCTTCCCCTAAGTAAGATGTTGGTGACCTCCTGGGATTTCAGCGTAATAATCTTGCCCTGCTCTTTTTATCTTTTATGACAGTTTTAGCTGTTGACTAGGGTGTCCTGTGCAACTTCAGTAACAGAAAAGTAATTATTTTATTGTTGTGAAAACAGCATAGGTGTTTCATATTTATCGGGGGGAAACCTCAAGCAAAAAGTTGTCCTGGTATAACATAAATTTTTCATAAGTCTCCTGGGTTTAATTCAGATGCAGTTAGTTACAAATCCAGCAAGAGTGGCAGAACCATGCAGCTCCATCCTGTAGTAGTTGTGAGGGGTAGAGATATCTGCCTTAAGTATTTCTTTAATATTTTATATCTCCAGTATTGATTGCATTTTTCAAATAAGATACATGATTGACCAGTATTTGGATTATCCCAGCATTTACAGAACTTTCTTAGAGCTTTTGTCTCTGCTTTGTGTCCAATAGGCAGCAGTTTAAAGAAATGTTTTGCAAAGAGCCTAAATGTACACAGTAGCCACAAATGCAGTGTAAAACTTGTGCTTCAGAATACCAGCTTGTGATTTAATTTGTTTTTAACCTATAGATGTGCAGATGAGGACAACTACAGGTACATCTGGAACACTGAAGGTTTCATTGGGGTGTAGACTTGATTCCCACTCCAGTTTATGGATAAATGTCAGTGCTGCGGGTCTAAATACCTTAAAAATACAAATTTCCAGAGTAGAATTTGTTTCTAGTTATATTTCTGTGTTTTGTTATTCATCCTCTTGGTCTTCTCAGCTGTGTAAGCTGCTACAGTGTTTTGCTGGCACACAGGGGTAGTAGCTATGAAAAGAGAGTCTTCATTATCTTTTGGATTTTTGCATAACATCAGCTCCTTCACGGGAACCGTGTAGTGTTTGATGGTGGTCATGGTGATGATCAAATTTACTGCATCTGTACAAGAATGTTTGTTTACAAAGGGTCACTCTCAGCCTTAAAGACATTAATTAAAGTCTTCTCAAGGGTTTGGAGTGGTAATGAAGGTAGACTGAGGAGGACAAAGGGCATGATATGATGCACTTTTAATTGTTTATATTTTCCCTCTGAGCATAAATAGGATCTGCTGTGTTTTAACATAGGAAATGGTTTTGTATTTTTACTATCTACCAAGGCTGAAGTAAGTTGATGTGAGTTACCTTCCTAGAAAGCCTGAGTGTTACTCCTTGTGTAGAGTTCCTCACTTAACACAAATTAACAGTAGCCAGTTGCCTAGCTGTTTTCTGATAAGATTTGAATGCCCCTTTATAAATAAAAGGAGACAGAGCTTCCTGAATTGAGGGGTGGGTCAGCCGTGGTGTCCAGACAGTGCAGGTCAGTGCAGTGCTCCAAGTGATGGCTGAAACTGAGTGTGCAGTTCATGGCCACTTTTCCTGCTTCAGCCTGTCCCTGGGCTGACATGAATTTCACAAACTCATAACTAGAGCCTATAGCCTCCATCACACCTTTTCCCCTAATCTTGATCTGTCACACACTATACCTGGAATATTGCCTGGATGCAAGCCTTCCTCTGCTCTCTGGTTGGTAAGCAAGTGAATTTTACTGCTGGTGTGCTGTATGAGGTCCTGTAGAACTTGCTTTTGCATGATGTCAGTCTGTTTAGCGTAAAGCAAGGCATGCAAATAATTATCCTCTATGATTGGGTGTTTCTTAGGAGAAATTATCACTGCTGGCTTCATTTTCCTTTGGGGTTTGGAACAGGAAGGGAGCCTACCCAGGCTTTGTCCATGGGTGGTTTCATGAGTAGGTGCTGCGATCAGATGAAGTGTGTGATTCAGAGGAGAAATAAAGTTTAGTCCTGTTACCTGGTCTCCTTCTGGTATTCTAATTTTTGAAAAATATCTTTGCTTGATTATTAAGCAGGTGAGTTAAAAATACTGTAATTGAATGTGTTTATACTCTTGTACAGCTGCCTGCCTGCCTTAGCTGGGGTGGGAGCTTTATTAATAATTAAACCATGGATTTGTTTGGGTTTGTCCAGCTTCTGCACAGAAACAGCTTGCTGAAGTTGCTGACTGGAGGTAAATGTGAGAGCTTTGTTCTCAGCAGAATGCTTCCTCTTCTGTTGTTTCCTCAAAAACCTAAAGGTTCCAGAACCTCTTGGTGTGTTCATGTGTCTGTTCTTAAATTAGAATGTGCATAATATTACAAATATGCTTTACAGGGACTATACCATGCAAATTTGTAATGTGTCCCTCTGTATATTGCTTGGTTTTTCTTCCTTGAACTTTCCTTCTTTCTTCTCTGCCCCACAGATACCCTTATGCTGGAGGTTTGGAGGAAAAAACCCAAAGCCCCACGTTGTTTATGTGCACAGCCTGTTGTTCAATCAAAGTGCACATTATCAATGGTCACATGCTTTGCTTAAATATTTTATAAGATCATTGCACTACATGCTAACCCTGCCTTCTTTCTGTTGTCTGATTGTGCATTTCCACTTAGACCTAGTTAGTAATCTAGACAGGCTTGAAATGTGTAAGCTTTTAGCAGATATTTGATTTCAGACATGCTTTGTTCTAAAAGTTCCCCTTTGTTGTGCTCAAATGACAGAGCTTTGAGTAGTAAGGTGGTTTTTTTCCTTGTCTTCTGATTGTACAGTGCTGAAGTAATCTCTTATCTGCAAAGAATCTCCTGCCCCCTCATGCCTCCAAGAGCAGACAAAAGCCATGCAGGTGCAGGCCAGAGGATGGGATTAAATACGAAGGCAGGTTTCAGGTGCAGGTTCAGGGCAGGGCTGTCTCAGCTGGGTGAGGAGTGTCCTGTGACAGGAATGTCTGCACAGGCACCTCTGTACCCCCCAGCAGGGCAGGGGCAGGGCAGCTCTGTGCCCTCCTCAGAGGTGAAGTGCCTCTCTTGTTTTGTTGCTTGGCTTTTGGAATGCTGCCCCTTCTAGGATAAGGCCACAGGGTAGGAGAATATAGAAGTGCTGAAAAGAAAATAGTAGGAGCTGTTGGAACTAATCTTGTCTTGGCTCTGGGTGGAGAACGGTCTGCATGGTTTCTGCGTGATCCTGAGTGCAGCAGTGTGTGTTGCACTGCCCTGCTGGTACTTCTGGTCTGTGTCAGCAAGGCAGTGCTTGATCTCTGCTTTCCACTTCTCTCCCCAAGTTTCCAATCATGTATTAGAGAAATCTACAGGAGCTTTGTCACTAAACTTGACAGAAGTAGGTCTGGACTATCTGCAGGGTCAGTAGACATTAAGACTCCTGAGTAGGGCTCCACAGTGGCTGATGTTGTGAGCAATAATGATGATCCCTGCTTTTTGTGGGGAGGAATGAGTTTCGTTCTTATTTGGGCCGGAACTACTTGTTGTTATGCTGGGGTCATTTACCCTGAGGACAAGTGAAAGCAGCTTGTTACTTGGGTTCAAGCTCCAGAGTTCACTGTCTGGTGACATCAGTTTCTGTCTTCTCCCCATCCAGTCAGATTTAGTGGAATAGACTTGGGATTCTTGGCTTAGAAAGTTCTTTTAGGATCATCATTATCTCTGAAGGTGATTTAATTTACAGGAAACACATTCAGCTTCTTGCAGTGTGTGCGTCAAGAAGATTTGAGTAGATAATTAATCTGAGGAACTGGAAATTAATTGGGAGGGAAATTGTTGCTTTAAAGATGTGCTAAATAATTACCATTTTTCTATATTTAGCTGACTATTGAAGTAATAGAAGATGTAAAGAAGATAAATCTCTATAGCCCAGTACTCCTTATTTTGGAGGGACAATACACTAGTTCAAATAGCTGAATATTTCTTCCTTTTAGCTCACTAAATTTTCTAAGTGCAGAAAGCTCTCAGCTATCAAGAAGGTTTGGGAACTACTCAATGCCTCACTTGCAATATACTTTTGAAAATTTCAGCTTCCTTAAAAGTTTTCCAGAACTAAAAAGCATCCACATGAGTATATAAATACTTCATAGCAGGGAGATGGGAGGCTCTGCTGTTCTTCACATTCCTCGATGATATCTTTACACTCCACAAGGCCCTGTAGGTGGCTTAAATGCTGCAAACTCTCAGACTAGATCCAAGCTCTGGGTTACATTTGGGGTTTCTTGCTTTAGGGGCCGGTGAGTTGCTACCAAAGAGGAGCAGGAGGCTGTTAAATGGAGAGTGTTGATGGCACAGCAAATTACGTTTGCTGGTGCCGAGTTGAACTTTCAGCCATCTGGTGATGATGGTGGCACTCTTGAAGTCAGTCTTATTGAAGTTTAATTGAAATGTGATGAATGGAGATTGCATACAATGTATCAGTTGCATTTTTGTGGCTGACAATAGCAAGGATCAATTTAGTGAGAAGCACATTAGAGCATGCTATGGCTGCTGATTTAGCATCAAAGTGAGGACCGTTTTTCTCATGAAGTGGCTGTGAATGTCAGCATATAATAATGTGGGGCGATGTGTCAGTGCTGTGGAGACAGTCTGTCAGAGATTACATGGAATTAATTCTAGACAACAGTGATGGAAAGGTTAAACAAACACAGAGTATGACAAAGAGCAGATACCTGTTAGAGTATTAGGAGTATATTGCAGGTATAAAGAACATACATGAGAACATGCCTCTTATCCCTAGTGGGGACCATGTGATTAAAGGTGCCTGATTTAAGGGGGTTGATTGGCCAGACAGGAGCCTCAGAAACCTGTTCTTTAAGTCAGCTCACATAGGCAGAGAGTGGAGAGGTTTTTACAATGATGACTGATGAAGAGCCAGATTTTAAGGAGCTTTTTAAAATGGAGATTTTGAAGGGTATGTTTGCCTGCTTTGACTTCTTGAAACGATCCCTTTAGCTGGATCACAGAAGGTTTAAGGTGAGCAGAGACAGCTTTGCCAGGCCATCCAATACAGCTGGGGAGTGGGGAGATGAGACAGAGTGGGGAGGCTTTAGCACATCTCCTAGAGATAACTTTGAACTTTTTCTCCTTCCCTTAAAGGAATGAATTCTGGAGGGATTGTCAGCACTTCGTTACTGAGATAAAGGTACACAGGTCACAGTTCCTGGGTACTGTGCTCCACGGTGAGGAAACCAGGGAATGTAACTTGGGGTTATCTGAGGGAGAACATCACTGCTTCTGGCATTCTGAGGAGCGTAGCTTTCAGACCATGCCTGAAAATACAGTGAGATGCTTTAAATTGTGTGGAACAGATATTTCTTATTTTAATTTGTATCACTTAAGATTATGGCATGTTAATTGTTTGGACAGACGTGTTGTGGATGGGGTAGATATCTGGAAGATAAACTCTTCTTAAAGTTCCAGACTCATTCTTGTATCTATTTGCCTGTCTGATGAGCAAAAGGAAAGTCATGGTCTTCTGTGCCACAGTAAGAAAGCGTTGCTGAGTGAAGTCTGTTTATTTAGCCCCAAGTAAAGCTGATCATTACTATGCATGAGTTTATGGTCACTGCAGATTTGAATGTGGGGGAGGCAATTCAGAAAGGCTTTGAGGTTTGTTTTTCCCTGTTGGCGTGCTTTAGGTGGGGAGTGTCTGGAGAGGAACTGGAATGCAGATTTACAATTTCAAAAACAGTAGGATATATTTTGGTGACTAAAATGGAGCAAGAGAATCACCAAGTGACTGAGGTTGGAAGGGACCTCTGGAGGTCATCTGGTCCAACCCCCTGCTCAGGAAAGGCCACTTAGAGCTGGCTTCTGGATGTCTCCAAGGATGGATGCTCTACAGCCTCCCAGGGCAATCTCTGCCAGTGCTCAGTCAACCTCACAGTGAAAAAGTGTTTGCTGGTGTTGAGACAGAACCTTCTGTGGTTGAGTTTGTGCCCAAAGCCTTTTGTCCTTACCCTGGGCACCACTGGCTCCATCCTCCCTGCACCATCCCTTGAGGTATTTATTTACACTGATAAGATCCCACACTATTTTTCTCTTTCCAGGCTGGCATATCTTCTGATAAATATTTTTAAACAATCACCAACCATGCCAAGATGCTGAAAAATTCAAGGGATATCCCACTGAAAAATAAATAAATTAAAACATCACAAGGTGCTAAGCTCAGATGATGCTGGTAAAACCAGTCATCTGGTTTGAAGGGTGGAAGTTTATTTCATGCAGCGAAGATATGAATACTGATTTTGATGGTATTTTGTTTGTTTCCAGAACTCCTCTGTTCAGATGACCAGCTCAAAAAAGAAAGGTTGTAAGGCATATCCACTTCAGCTTCTAGGAGATGTTGCAGTTCAATGCTGCCTGTTGTCTTTTCAAGTAAACTACTTTTGACTTCCACTTGAATATTGTTTGTTAGGGAAAAGCTCATGTAAATAAATTGGTTGTGAATTAAGTATCAGTAAATGGAATAGGCCTTGTCTGCTGTAGTGGGCGCACAGTCTCTGCTAGCTCCATTGCTTAAAATGTAGAAGGAGTTGACTTTTTTCCTTCTGCCTGTCTCTTCCAAAGTTCAACTCGGTGCTCTTTCCTAAAGAGACATTTTGTGTGAGCCTTGTGAACCGTGAGTCAGAGCAATGATGTGCAGAGCTCTGTAGAAAAGGCTGAGCATCTTTGTGTACCATTATTTTGCCATACATGGTCTACGTGTTCGTTGCAAGTTCTGTGTGGTTGTGACCCCCCTCTTCTAAGTGACCTATTTCAGCATTTTTCATGCTGTGGATTTTATTGAAGAAGAGGCCTCAGTTAATGGCAGTGTCTCCTTCAGTATCTCTGACTGTGAGAGTTGAAGACAGGAGGCAGTTGTATCAGAAGGACAACAATTTAGTTCCTAGGATCTACTTTTATCTAATAAAAGATGGTTGGAGTGCTAGGAGAGCCTTAGAGACAGGTTTTAAAAGCTTTTATAAGTAACAGAACTAAATTGGTTGTACTATGCCTAGAAAAACTCCACTGTTTTCGTTAGGAAATTGATATCTTTATTTAAAACTATTGCAAACTTCCCAAATCGACTATTGCCAGTTGCAGAACATTGTGCTGGAGGGGCAGTTTTGCAGAGGGAGTTGTTGGACAGTAATTGGAGGACAAACATTTGGTTGTTCAGCAGTGCAGTTGAGTAAATGCCAGCTTTTAATTGGGGTATCTGGATCCTGCTGATGTTTCCAGAGGCATTTGGAATGACAGCAGAGTAGTGAGCCAAGTGCAGGAGGATCATTGCTGGGGAAATACTCCCTGTGAAATGTCCAGATTTTAAGGAAACGGAAGGAATATTTTTGTCATCCTTTAAATGTAACAGGTGCTAATCAAGTGGAGAAAGGTTAAGATGTTTTTTTCTGTGATCTTTCCTGGAATTGATGAGAGATTTCCATTCCCATAGGTTTGGAGAATTCCAATACCACATTTCTTATCTGCCATGATGTATTGCGGTGTTGATGAAGCAGTGAGGCACCTTAACTGCACCATGGCTTTTGGAATGTGGTTATTGGCATTGTTACTGCCCGGATTAATGTCTTTGTTTTTCTTTCTTGTGCTTGGAAGTTCTACAGAGAACAGTGAGAACCTCCTATGCCATAAGGCTCCCTGGGTTTGTTTATTTTTCTACAGAAAAAAAAAATCTCAAAAGGGATCTTAGACTGTTTGCTTTGTCCTCCCTCTCTCCACCTTCCATCTTGTATGCCTTATTTTTATTAAACAGAAAAAATTAGTCAAAAAGTCCACACATTCTTAAGGGTAAAGTTCGTTTTGCTGCCGAGACTCAGGACAAGCTTTGGGAGCCCATCATCAGGCTGAAGAAGGGTTCCATAGTGGCTTTTTTCCTGGGGAACCCTACTCCAGTGTGGTTTTTACAGAGAAGTCTGTTAGCTCAGCTTTGGGGAGCGAATGTGGCATTTTGTGTGTTGTTGACTACCTCTGTGAGAGTATCAGGAAACAGTTATTCTCTGAAGTTTGCGATAAGTCAGCTAAAAATTACTCTTTACAGTGGGTGATGTGATTTTCAAGACTTCTGGGTGCAAAATCTGAAATGATAAAAGTACTAAGTCTGATTTGGATCTAGATTTCTTAGATAACAACGTAAAGAGGAAAAGCATATTGGGACACCCTGTAATGTCTTGTCCCATTCAGGGATCTAGACCCTGGAGAGTTGCCCCCTGTTCACTCCCCTTCATGTAATTGCTAAAGGCTGGAATTTGCCTTTAGCTGGAATCACTTCAGCTGGGCATGTTCCTCATAGAGCAGAGGGAGAAAGGAGCTGTAGGAGGCTTTTTTTCTTTCTTTGTAATTACTAATTTCCTTCTTCTTCCCTGTGGGCAGACAAGTGGACGGTCCTTGGGTGGGTTAAATGTCTCTGAACATTTTGACAAAGAAAATAATATGTGCCCTATGTGGGCTGAGAGCAGGCACCATGCCAGAAGCACTTGTGGCTCCAGGGCTGAAGATTGGACCTTTTGCTGTGTCTGTGTTGCCAGCAGCAGTGAGGAGTCCAGATGTTGATCCCTGTGCATTCAGTAGGTGGTAAGAGACATAGCAAGTGAAACATATGTAGTCAACACTGCCCACAAAGTACAGCCAGTAGGAGTTTCTGCACGTACATGGGACATCTGACCTGTTTCTGCTGGATAGTAAAAAAATAAATGGGAGGGATTTGTAGATAAATGTGTGATGTTCCTGTTTAAAGCTTGTTGGAGGCAATGTTAGGTTGCTGTCCTGGCTACTTCTGGTTGCATTTCCAGTTTGAAAGCTCTGATTTGAATACCATGGTGCCTCTGTCCTTTCCATTTCTCTAGTTTATTTGCAGTATGTGTATGTCAGTGTCCATGGATATGGCTGTTGGTGCTGTCAGCTGTAGCCTGGAGTCCTTGGTTTCCTGAGAGGTGGAGCAGGCAGAACTGTGACTGTACAAACTGCAGGTGCACAGGCTCACCCTGCCAGTTCTGCTGTGGTTCTTGGGGAGCTCTTGCAGGCAACTTCCTCTTTTCCCAGGCTGATGGGAGGCACCTTCTCCCTGGAGCACTGCCCTCAGTGCTCCTCTTCTGATGGCTGCCAGGAGAAAATGTGACCACCTGTAACTTTACTGAGAGGATTGGTTGGTAGAGAAGGTTTGGACAAGAGGTTATTCATTCTGAACATCTTGCCCCCTTGCTTTTGTCACTAAAAACCCCCTGGCAGCCCCTTATCTGCTGGTGCTGCATCATTTGCTTAATGCAAGACATCTTCAGGGGGGCTGTCTCAAGGTTTTGCAATGAAGTGATGTTTCTGAAAGTCTGAGGAAGGTGGAGTTATTTGAATAGAAACTCTATAAATCTTCCTGAGTTGCATTGGACTTTACTGATTGGTGCATCTCAAGCTTGCATTGCTCTTCATAATGTACCTAATGTTCCAAAAAGTGAAGATAAAAAAAATCTGTGCAAGCTTAAGCAGCTTTCAGTGTCTGAACTGCTCGCTGTCAAATTTGCACCACATCCTATCAATTTTCCTGCTCAGTGGTGCCATGAGAATGGCTACACCAAGAAGGGAGTCATTACTCACCTGTAAAGCTCTTCTGAAAGTTGATTTGTAACTGGAAAAGTTGCTCTTAAAGAGGGGGAGGGAAGGAGAGAAAAATACCAAATGCTGTCAGCTGCTTGCAAGCAGGAGGCTTTATTTACTTTAGATAAGCCCCTTTTCTGTCTATTGCATAATTTCTGTCATAATCTTGTTTGCTTATTTAAAAAAAACGAAATGAAATGCAAAATTAATGTCAAAATGAGGTGGCTTTAGTGAGTAGTTGTCTCCCAGGGATGATATTCTAGATTACTTCAAAGATGTGTCCTCAATACTGAATTTTGGGTCCGTATAGTAAACTCTATTGATTGTTTGAAATGGGTTGGTTGGGTGCTGTTCGCTGGGTAAAGCACGTCAGCTTTATACAAATTCTAATGCTCTTGGCTAGGACTGAATGGAAGTTACTCGAGTGAGAATTTCCCAGTGACACTAGAGGCTGAAAATTGGCATTGTGCAATAAGCCCAGTTACAATGAAGCAGCTTTACTGGAATACAACAAAAAACCTATGTTCTTAGTTCAGGAAAAAAATAGGCAGATTTGATTGTTTTACATAGGTGATTCAGAAGCTCAAACTTCCTTTTTTACAAAAAGCTATTAAAGTATCCTTTTGAAATCACTGCAATGAGTAATTCTTACACTGCATTCACAGTTATCCCAATGAGCATGCACCAACTAAACCCACATATTTAAAATTCCTGCATCAGTGCTATTTCTGCAGTAATGAGAACCTGGACTTGGTGGATTGGGCAGACTTCATCTGTACAAAAGATAAATGGCAACCAAAGAAGAAGCTGGGAAGAAATTTTAATAAGACACAGGAAGAAATATTAAGAGATCACTGTAAAATGATCTTAGCTGTTGTGTAATCAAAACTGTGTAGGAGTTAGTAGGAAGAAACAAATCAGGTACCCAGGACAATGCAGCAGTTGGGATGGAGTGTTACAGTTCAAGACAAAATTTGACAGAAATGGGAGTTCTTCAGGGAAGGTAAATCCAGTGAGTATATACTATGATTTCTCCTACTCACCTGAGGGTGAAGAGAGAGAATTCAATATCCAGTACTGGTGCTTGGCCCATGAAACTGGGTAGGGTTGGCAGATCTGCAGGGCCCAGGTCTGGGCCCCTGATAATTTGCTCTGAGTCTTGTTTTGCTGACTTTTACCATTTTCACATTTCCAAAGTTCTTATCAGCTGTTAATGCTGCATTCTGGTTTTAATCTTTATATTTGAGCATCAGTTGGCATGTGGAATCCTCTGATTTACTCAGGTCAGAATGCGCTGGTTGTGTCTTTATAGATTATAAATGCCTATAAATTTCTTGTAATCTTTAAAGAAGCCATAAATAACTCACTTTATTTTAAAATTTACATATCTGATTTGCAAGTGTTTGGGAGAAGTAGTAAAATACGTCATACATGAGTAAATTATCTACATGTTTTGGGTTTTAAAAATTTTTTTTAGTTTAGTTAAGAACTGTGTATGGTTTTGGCTTCAGTGATTTGCTGTCAGGTCCTTTGCTTTTTTTGATTATATTTATTTTTTAATGTATTTCCTGATTGGATTTTGTCTTGGCTGATGCTGATGGATCCTTGTGTTTTCCTGCATCCAGCTCCCATTAGTGAGCAAGCACAAATGATAGCAGGATTCCCTGCTGTCAACAGGCTTTCTTCTGTCAAGCTGACCTGCTCTGGAACAAATATCTCTTCTTGTTAGATGATAAATAGTTTTGCAAGAGCTCATCTGCTACTTCATGACCAACCCCTTCTGCTACTGCTGAAATCTGAAAAACATCTGAAAACTAACCTCTGTTCACATGACCATCACACAGCGTTTTCATTAATTAAATGCCCCTATGAAGTTAAGTCCTGGAACTGGTGATCCGTGAGAAATGGTGTGTTCAGAGGAATGTTATTTTGTTAGCCTGATGGTTTGGTATTTGCCTCACTTAGAGGCTGCCTTCATTCCTCTTCTCCCTGTCCAGTTCAAGTCACTCTGCTTTGGGCTGGCAAAATAAAGTACTGCCATGAATAACCTCTGAAGGATTGTCTGAAAACTGTTTTTCTCTCAACTGGACTGCAGGAGAAATTCTTCTGACAGTTCTTTTAGGGATGGGGAAGTTCAGAGGGTAAAGCATGTGTTTATTTCCAGCACGTGGTGGGTATCCCTGAGGCTGGAGCTGTGAGTCCTGTTTGTGGGAGCAGAAGGGGCATCACCCTTGGCCCAGGATGGGAGCAGCCAGGCTGCCCCCGTGCTGTGAGCTCTGCAGCTGAGCTGCACATGTCCCCTTCTCCACGAGGCACAAGTTCCCTTAGCCAGGAGACTCGCTGGAATGCTTGACTTCCTCTCTGCTTCTGAGACTTCTCGTAAATGAATAGGACCCACTTCTGTTAAATTCTTTAACTTTTAAACATGTTTTTATTCCCCTTTGCCTCTTGTCTTCCTTCCCCAGAGGTAGCCCAAGTGTTTTAGAAACAACATAGTCAACTGGAGCTCATTGAATAATTCAACTGTTGCCTGAAGTGATAGGAAAAAGAGGACGACCCATTTAATAAATCAACCAGAGCTAAAAGCTCTGTGGTTTGTAAAAATGTTCATCTGCCCTCCCTTTGAACTACCCGAATTTCTCTTCTGAAGCATGTTTTTTTTTTCCCCTCTCAGTTGGATGTTCCCTGCTCTGGAAGGGAGCCTGATGTACCTGCAGGTTATCCTTGCAAGTTGTTTCTGTTAAGCAGCTCTTTTTCAGAGAGTACTGGGGGTGTTGCTTCAGCAGCAAGAGACACTCTGAACTATTCTGTCTGTCCAGGTGTTCCTGGATAGCTTCCTCTCTCATGGTTCCTTCCCTAATATTCCTGCTGCGGGCTTCTGAAATATTCTATCAGTCACTGCTGCAGCAGGAGCTCCCTAAGAACTACCTGTGTCACCTCTGGGGTTCCTTGACCATTTTTAACCCAAGAAATTGGGGTATTTTGAGGGCCACTGAAGTATGCTTTCTGAAGCAGTGAAAAGTGACCTAGCCCTTTTATATATGCTTTTGTTTTTCTTTACATAAATAAGAATTCTCAAAGTGGTCTTTATTTCTTATTTGTGCTTTGTGCCTCCATTACCTAAAACGGGTCTAAATGCAAGATGCTGTCTTTAAGGGACATTGCTTAGAAATACGACTGTCTAGGGAAGTTCATAAACCTTTTGCTAAAGACATTCTTCTGTCTATAGTCTGTGTCAGACTTTTATTTAATCCCTTTGGACAGGCGCTTGCCAGTACATCAGTGTGTTACTGTATAAATTGCTTTTTCATTGTTGCTGTAATTGTAAAATAATCCCTCTATTATACCCACCCAATGATCACTGCATTATCTTTTTGCTGAGCTGCAGCATTTCTTGGTGCCTGGTGGTGTCCTGCCTGTTGAAATGAGAGATGTTTATTAAATTGGCTGTTCAGTTGTGGTTCAGTTGAAAAACTGGCAGAGTGATCAGGAGGCGAGACTTGTTACATGCCCTGAAACATCATCGACTCCCTTGTAGTTTTATTGCTTTTTTTTGTTTTGTTTTAGTGGTCCTTCCTTCAATCTGCATGTGGGCTCTTGGAAACCATATCAGGTTACTGTGCTTTGTGTTCCAGGGGCTGCTGGGGATGTATTTGTGAACACTGTTGTGCATAAATAAATGATCAATGGTTTGAAATCAGGGTCTGGGGGAAATGATCCGTTTGCTTCTGTTGCCTGTTTTGACCGGAGAGCTGAATTAGCAGCTAAAATGTGTGCTGTGGTGTGTTAAACAGCACTGAATGGGAGGCTCCAGAGATAATCCTGGGGAGAGGCCGTTGAGGTTGGTACTGAGCCCGGACAGGCTTTGCTGTTCTCTTCTCAGTGCTAAGGTGGTGGCATTTTCAGTGAAATTTTGTACCCTTTGAAGCATCCCAAACCTCTTCCTTAATCAAGAGGTAGATTGCAAGGTAGTACTGTGCTTGATCATTTTGAAAAGCTTTTGGTTGTTTGTTTTCTGCTGTGTTTCTTATTTTGTAAAAGGTTGGATTGCTTTCTCTGTAGCTGAAAGACATTGCAACAAGAGGCTTCTTCCCCAGCCCTTCTCACAGGTGTATTCAAAAGTAAATTAAAAAAAAAATCCCACTGGGTGTTTTAGTTATTTTCTCTTGAAACACAATCGAATTCAGAGGACTAACTCCAGACATAAGCTGGGGAGACTGAATAGTGTCTGGATTTTCTTGCACTCTTGTAGTCTGTCCAAGCTGGGATCTGCTTGCTTGCCTTGGTTGGTGTGCTATCAGCAGCCTGGGCTTCAGAAATTCCTCAGGTCCAGGAGAGACATTGACCTAAGTTTGAAGAGTTAAAAAAACATGATGAAATGGGAGGCATCTCACATCTCTTAATATATTTTTGCACTTCAGCCTTGAGAGAACTCTTTAAGATTTTGGTTTTGAAGCCCTTCTGTAGAACCCACCAGAGTTACAAATAATTCAAGCATGTACTGAGCTCCCCTAAAAGGTGCAGATACCTTCTCAGTGGCAGGTGGTGGCACGGTCCCATGCCACGTAAAGCCATCATTGCAGAAGTCATGCTACCAAAATTGGCAACATCCCAGGTGTGTGATGGGGAAGGATTGGGGAAAGGATGAATTGTTGTATAACAGAAAGCTAGAGATCATATATCCATGCTGGACAGGCTCTTCTTGACTTTCAGCACCCTCACCTTTCCCTGTAAATTAATCTCCCCATCACCCCCAGACAAAATACTGTGACTTTGTTCAGGCAGGAGGTACTAAATAAGGCAGAGTCAAGCTGATATAGCAAGGATGTAAAATACTGGCCTTCTTTCAGGTAGTAGTTCTGAAGGAGAGCTTCTCCTGTAAAGGAAGCTTTCACTGGCCACATGGAACAAAGGAGCAAAGGGCAAGTGACTAGTCTTGAAGTGCTCAATCTCTTGTATCTACCACCACCAGTGGTTTTGTAGCCCATTTTTTCTTCAGGAAGTTATTTTAGAGTAAATATGGCTAATTTGGAGACATTTGAGTGTATTTTCCAAAGAGAGATGAGATATTTTTTTGTTTTGGTATGGCTTGAAGCTCCATTTAAAGCTAAGCCTGCCAGTTTTCACAGATCAGCTTTAATTTTATTTTCCCCACTTGCCATACCAACAGCAAGATATGTTATCAAGCGTATGACCAGGCCAAGTCGATAAATTCTAAATGCATCCTAAATTATTTTCTGTCTGCCTTGCACATTTTTATGAGGTTGTTGAAAGGCTCACTTGATGCGTGTTCAGATGAGCAGGGGAAATTAAATTGTTTTCCCCTTTCTTTCCTCTTCCCTCCCCATGACAGAGTGATGTGCTTTGGCTTGAAATTACAAAATGTCTTTCAAAGATCTCTGAAGTAGACAACAGAATTGGTCTCAATGGTCCTTTTTCAAAAGGATATCTGTAAATGGTGTGGGTTTTTTTTTTCCTATTCAGAAACTAAAAAGCTGGTGGGTCCCCCCCC